>NHNX01000005.1:1887803-2002125 GCA_002786045.1 Zasmidium angulare
GAGGAGCTTATGGCGGTAGACATGAGGTGGGAGAGCAGCGCTGCCCCTGGTAAAAAGCGTGGCCAATGTAGGGCGAGATCAGGAACTGGCCGGCGGTTCTCCAGTGCGGATCGTGGGTCATCGTTGTGGTTTCGTTATTGGTCGGAATAGACGCGACAGGGCAGCATCGACTGAGGCAGCGTCGCACAGTGGTAAGAGCAGCGAGTGTGTTGCGAGCGAGGCCGGCTGTCGGGTCTTTAATGCGCCAGTCGAACGCCTTCATTGCGCACGTGTTTTCTACGGCATCTAACGGCGATCTCGCCTCATCTTCCGATTGGGTGCGCGCTTGCTGGACATGTCAAGTGGTAGGTAGAGGAAGAAAAGTCTTCACTTGGCTTGACGCGATGATGTGACGAGAGAAGCCATGTCAGGCCCGTCATCAGGACATTTGAAGCGCTGTTCATGGCGATTTGGGAGCCCATTCCCACTTCACCAAAACCTCGCTCATATTGTTAGTTCTTGTTCACCAGCTGCGGTTTGATACTTCTTCGAGAGTGCTTCCTCGCGTTCCAAGCACTGCCTCTAGGTATATCGAGCTCGGTCTCAGTAACCCTTGTGTGCTATTCGCCATATAGCGCTTCGTTTATTGCACAGCCGAGCATAGATCGCGGTATGGGCATCACCTTGCTATGGTGGTCGATCTTGGCGGGGAGCGCTTCCATACCACGACTTAGGTCAAACCAACCGATATGTCATCGCTTAAGCCATGTAGCTTAGCTCCAACTCCAGTTGCCTGCTGCTGCCAGAGACAACCACACGCAAGGCTACATGTATCAGATCCATTAACGCCTCCCTTTCTCATCAATTATCGGCATCAGACCTGACCAAACTCTTCATGTGAGCACACCAAGCTGCCAGCTGGAGAACCGCCAAGATGGTGCAGGGCCCGTCATTCGATGCCATCGCGGTCTTGCGCGACGTTCACGCTCCAACCCAACAGAAGGTCGAAGTTGCCAAGAAGCTCAAGAATATCATCGTCGGTCAGGACCAGCGGAAAGAACTTGCTGTTAAGAGTGGCATCGTCCAGCCCCTTGCCGATATTCTATCGTCTTCCAGCAAAGCGACCGGGAAGCGGAGGCTCGATTCAAATGGCGTCTCACTCCATCGCGCCGAGGACTGGTCTCAGGAGGATGACCTCAGGCTTCAAGCTACTCTCATTATCGGGAGCCTCGCTGCGGGTGGCCAGCAATTCTTGCACCCCTTATGTGCTGCTGATGTTCCGAAGATCCTTGTCGATACGCTTCTGAGCGAAGTTGGACCCCGGCTAATGACTGCCACCCTCCAAGCCCTCAAGGCGCTGGCAGCCTTTTGGGCGACCTACGAAGACAACAGCATCGATTACGATCTCTGGTCAGCCCTGTTCAATGTCCAAAGTCTGGACATTTTCAATAGCCTCCTCTCGAAGACCTCATCTTCCACCATGGGCAGACAAGAGCTTAGACTCGTTGCCGATATCATCTCAGTCCTGCCGGATTCTGCAAACAGCACCAAGTCTTTGATCACCAATTGTGGCTTGCTTGACTCTCTCGCATCTTTGCTGGTCTCTCATGCGGCAGAGAAACTAGTCTGGTACACTGGGGACACTTCACACCTTGCCACACCTCCACCGGCCACATCCCTGCCTAGCATCATTGCTGCTATATCGACCATAATATCAGGCTCCAACTATCGTACACAACGTTTCATACTTGCAAAAAGTGTTCGAGACCTGTTCCTGAACGCCCGATCCGAGCCCAGTGACGGTCGTGCAGGGTTCGGGCCTCGTCATGGCTTTGCCAACCCATACGAAAGTCTACTCCCTCCGCTTCATGTGCCGACATACAGGACCGTATCGCACAATCCTGGATCCCACAACTTTCCCGCACTGAACACCATGCACAGTGGAAGTGGAAAGAACGGGGGTGGTCCTTCGGACATCTCCCCGCCTATAGGGGACATCGATCACTCCAATGCAGTTGTTGGATGGCTGCTGGTATTAGTTCGATCTATGTCGGGCCTAAACAGGCTCACAGCTCTGAGACTACTTGCACTTGTGGGCAACGCGATTGAGTCAGACCCCGTTGGATCTTCCCATAAAACGGAGTTCAATCAGAAAACGCGAGAGCGACAAAAGCAGATTGCACTTCTGGCTGTACCCCTGGCTGTCAGACTTGTACAAGCCGCCAGCGAGGGGAAGAGCTCAGACGGTGTCGAGAAGGAGAAGGATAGCCACAGTGTTCGCGAGCATGCCTGCGCTGTGCTTGCGCTTCTGATCGAGAGAAGCCCGGCGCTTCAAGTGGCTGCTGTGGAGGCCGGTGCAGTTAAGCATGTTTGTCCCATCTTGAAGAAGAGCTTCGACAACATCTCGTATGCAAAGCCAATGTGGTCAAGCAAGTCAAGCGTCTTTACCAACATGGAACTTCCAGAGACCTGCCGTTTGGGTACGACAGCCTTTCCGCCGGAGATCTTCCACGTCATGCGTTGTCGCCAAGGAGCGCTCAAAGCTCTTGAAGCACTTGCCGCCAAAGAAGACATTCATCGGAAGGCAATCATTGAATCTGGCGTGGTTGGGTCCATCATTGATTCGCTGAAGCCATTCTCTGCAACAGTCGCGGCAGACTCAGTCAAGAACCGCGCACAGGTTGCGCCCAAAGATGGCAATACTGTACCGGTCATTCTCGCAGCCTGCGGCGCGGCGCAATCCATGTCGAGAAGTGTCAGCGTGCTGCGTACTAGCCTGATCGATGGTGGAATCGCAAAGCCCTTGATCGTGCTGCTAAACCATTCGTCGCTGGATGTCCAAATTGCAGCAACAGACGTCTGTTGCAACTTGTTACCAGATTTCAGCCCAATGCGAGAAGACTTGTCGGAGGGTAATGTTATCTCTATACTGGTAGAGCATGCCAGGAGCAGCTCACCTCAGCTAAAACTATCAAGCCTCTGGGCGCTCAAGCATCTTGTGTATGGCTGCCCAAAGGAGGTCAAGCTACAGACTTTGGAAGAGCTTGGAACTGGTTGGCTGGTAGACACCATCCAAGGCGAACAACGAGACACTGCGCCTGTTGCACCCGGCGGTGGCGTAAGTGTCGGGTTGAGCACGCCGAACGCGGCTGGAGAGCAAGTCAACTTGCTTAATCCATCCTCCATGGACGTGGACGAGCCAAGCACAACTGTGGACGATGCCATGGATGACGAGGAAGACGATGGCGAAGTCTTGTACGACGAGGCATCGAGCACTCAATACCGCGCATCTCAGCTCCGGTCAACATTGAACCCGCCCATACCTGCCTTCAACAGCAAGAAGTACCTTTCTTCGATTCGCGAAATGGAGCAGAATGATGAGTACGCCTCGCGGAAAGACGAAATCACCATCCAGCAACAGGCTCTCGATTTCCTCCGCAATCTCATGAATGGTGATGACTGCGCTGCACTGGCAGATCACATCATGCATCAAATTGGCAGCTCCAAAGTTTACGAGCTCCTGACTGCCAAGCTCTCGCCTCTTCCTCGCTCCACGAATGGAGGCCGGCAAGTGCACAACCCGACAGAACTGGTCCTTAGCACAATCCACGTCGTCATTCACTTCGCCAACGCCTCGCCCAGACACCGTCAAATGCTCATCGCACAGAAGCCTTTGCTGCAAGCCATGCTCCCGCACTTTAAACACCTCGACCACCGCGTACGCGTCATGAGCGTGTGGGCTGTCAATAGCCTCACGTGGGTGGAAGAGGACGGAGACCGCAGAGATGCACGACAAAGGGCATCCGAGCTCAGGGCGCTTGGAATCGAAGAGGCCGTTCGAGCCCTACAAAACGACCCGAACTTGGACGTGCGTGAGCGGGTCAAGACAGCTCTGAGGCAGTTTGATCAGTTATAGCCCGGCTAGTCGCTTGGCCTGAATCGTACACACCTTTGTATGGTTCAAGGGAGCCGAATGGGGACAACTGAAACGCCGGGTTTTGCCAGACTACCTCGGCGATTATGGGACCATGAAGAGCCTTTATAAGTAAGAAGAGTTTTGGAGCTCAAATCATTGATGGGGTAGGTGTTTCTGAGACAATACTTATGAACCGCTTGGCTTGTTCTTGTTCGTTAAGACGATACACTCTTCTCCGTCTTCGAAGAACTTTCGAATATGCCTTTTTGGCGCGAGCTGACGGCAGGTGTGCCTCACGTAGGACCTGCGCACGTCGTTACTCCAACACTCATGATGTTCCATCCTACACTGCAGTCACTACGGCGCCTTCCGCAGACTATCCCGACACTGACAGCATGCGCCATCTGTCACGCTGCATATCTGACCTTCAGTCGTATACTTGATCACACAGCTCCATGGCTGCTGTAGTGCTTGGCCTTGCAATTGTAACATTTGGCCAGGTACCCATTGCCATGTCGCAGGAAGTAGTGCCAAGTTTGGTGGCAGTTCCGACAGAATTGTATGGCATGCAACTCCGCGATTTGAGCCTCCACCTTAGACGAACGCTGGATCTCACGGCGTAGACATTGCACAACTTCGAAGTGGCTTGCTTCTTCTTGCTCCATACGCTTCTCATAGTGCTCACGGAGACCGACGATGAAGTCAGCGATGAAGTCGTGCAGATCAGTTTCCTCAGTGAGTGCCTTTGTGAAGGTGTCATTGACGAGCAGACTCTTCATTTCATCGGCGCAGAGCTTGAGCATCCCGGGTCTGAGCTGCTTATCTGTGGTCGGCGTGTTGCAATAGATTGTCTTGATCATGCCAATCAGAGTGCGGGTGTCTCCAGCGAGCAGTGATGCATCGGTTCCCTGAAAATTCCGAAACGCGAGGTCCTTGAGGTCCAACAATTCGTAGTAGTCGGCGATGAAGTATGTTTGTATATGTCGCTCGACAGCCTCCAGTATGGGTGAGACATCTTGCTCATCATCCTCCAACCTAAGCTCTTCGAAGCTTTTGTTCTGATAGGGTGCCATGAAGGTGATGGAATGGTATGTGCTCTTCGGTGGGTTCGATAAATCGTCCACGTCAACGTAAGGCTCAAACTTGTGCGCTCGCGTGCCTCCGAGCAGATCCTGTGCGGGACAGTTGACCGAGTAATCTCCATGATAGATGAACTGAAGCAAGTTGTCCATTGCGTCGGCATCGAAGACCTTGTGTTCGATGACCCTGTTATCGGATTCCTGGACTCTTATCAGTTCAAATAACTGATCAGGTGGGTTAAGTAATAATACTAGAAAGCCACCGCTGCACTCTTTATCCAGGATCCTCGAGCGCGGGCAGACGATTGCGCGGTGGACCTTGAAGCTTCTGCCGTCGCATCTGATCTCAAGGTCCGCGTATTTGGGGTCGCAGTAGAGCGCGCGGACACTGTCCACGATGGCGGCCATGCTGACAGTCAGTCTCGGTTTCGGCCTGTTGTCCTGTCGGTGCTGCAATCGTTGAACGCTCAGTGGACTAATGATGGAGCGGGGCTTGGCATTCAGATGATAGGCAGGCGCGCTAACGTGCAGGGATTAGATGAGGAAAGAACGACACAGAGTCATTCACCTGGTCCATGTACTCAATTCCGGGTACAAACAGATCATCGTTTGTTTGTTTCCACGTCGAAACTCTCCTGAGAGAAGCCTCTCCCTTGAATTCGTCAAGTGCTGCGATTGCTCGGACTGATCGGCAAAAGCGAGATGTGGAACCTGGCTCACGTCGGCAGATGATCATGAATACTCCAATGATAGACAAGAATCTCAAGCTCCGTTCTCCGCGTCTTCACTTTGCTGTAGGTGTCTTCTTTCCTTTCGCCGATATACCCTGCGCGATTTCTCCCGCCGCACTCGTCCAGCTATCTGGATGGTTCTTTCTCGCCGCCATCTGAACCCTCATAAAGTCCTCTCGCACCTTTTTGATATCCTTGAACAGCACAGGCCGATCAGCAGCCACATCCCAGTAGAGCTCCTCCGCCTCAAACAAAACGTTCTGGAGATCATCCCGAATCTGTCTCAGCCTGTTTGGTAGGCCCTGGCCCTTCATGAGTGCAAGCGCGCCCGCAATGACGGTCGATATCGCCCCCAGCACCGCGATCGCAATATGGTAGTTCGATCGAATGCTGCCCAGTATAATGAAGACGGCACTCAGCAGGAGCTGTAGCGCCAAGAGAATGTACTGGGCGACATCGAAGACACGATACTTCGTCTGAATGTATCTGTGGTGTTTCATGATCGTTCCGTACAGGCCGTTCCTCGTTGCTAGCTTTTTCGGCATATGGCCATCAACTGGTGGGTTCATACCAATCAGCTCGTAAAAATGCGGTTTCGATAGCGGCGTCATGTTGTCGTCTAACCGGTCCGCGGCGGGATCTGGATCCATCACTTTAGGGGCGTGGTGGAAGATCGAGACCTTCTGTGAGGCTGGCGTTTGGGGAGGAAGTGTTGCTTGTCGCTTCGCCATCGCGCTGCTCTTGGGCTGTCCTGCTGGTTGTGCTGTGCTTCGCTGTTGCTGTGATGGTCCCGGAGAGGCATGTTGCGGTAGCTGTTCATATCGCTGATCCTGTTTGAGGCTGCGCGAAGATGCGGAGGGGTGCTGTTAAAGAGCTGTCAGTGTGCACAATGGCGAAGGCCAGGACGGGATCCATCAAACTTACCAGTATCAAGGAGCTCTGCTGTGGACTCAGTGTTGCCTGCTTTTCGCCATAGTCATCTGGGCCCTTTTCAAGATCACTTGCAACATGTCGTATACTCTGATTACCATATATACTACCTCTCCATGATCGCAATGAGTTCGATAAGTCTTTCGGTAGCTCGTGCATATTGCTTCGGTCCCACTGGAAGGAAATGGAGGAGACAACTCGAGGACGACAGCCTTTGATAAAGAGACGTGGGATCAGCTCTGTCAGCCATTTCGCTAGAGGCTGAAGGTCACGATCTGCGGACCGCGCGGTATTCTCGTCGTTGGCGCTGCGTACAAAGAGGATTCAGCCGCGGACGCTCACGCCTACGAATCGAAGCGGGTGAGTGGTTGGTGGCGGTTGCCCTTGACAACGACGGATGTAAACACTGTTATTGACCTGAAATCGAAAGACTATTCGAGTTGCATGTGAGAGAGAGACCATCTTGGCATATATCAATAGAGTAACATTGACATTTGCACAAAAGATGAAGTGCTATGCCCGTGGGCACCGGACTTGTTCGGGCAATGGTGACACAGCGTTGGTACTTGTGAGACATCGTCCATCCAGCTGGGTAACTCTATTGCATGGCTACCTTAAGCTGTACTACATCTCCCACCTTTGCAGCGGCTCGTGACGAAGATATAAGATCTTGTCACACGACAGCCCGTTTTCAAGAGTTGTTCCCAGTTCGCTGGAAAGGCGGCTTACGGTCCTACCAAGCACATCTTGGAATCTTTGTTTGCAAGTGCCACCTCGAAGAACCGCTTTTGAGCTCGGTGCCCGATTAGCTCAGCGTAAGTTTCTTCTCACCTTGCTTGGGTTGGATCGGCTACAGAAGGTCAGCGAATCTGGACATGGATCCAAGCACAAGCAGACAGTACTGACCAGCTGCTTCGGGATCGACTCCAGCGGCGTGTTAGAGACCACAAGTGGAAGGTCATCCGTGGTGTAGTGAGTCCGGTACGGCTTTCCAGCGAACAGGAAGCTCTGCGGAAAGCCCACGTCAAACGGCTCAGAGTCATCGATATCGTCGATTTCTTGCTGTGTCAATTCGACTCCCAAAGCCTCAATGTTCCCTTTGAGGTGTTCGACCTTCCGGCCCCCGACAATTGGGAACACATAGGGGGCTTGGAGCTATTAGCGACAGGTACATCCTATTGTCGGCGCGCACCAACCTTTATGCATCACATATGCGAGCGCAATGCTGGTGACGGCGGTCTTCTTTTTCTTGGCGAGTTCATTCAGCTTCGTGGCCAAGCGGGCGTACTTTTCACCTTGTGCGGCCATCTTCCGACCATCGCGGTTCGGGTCGTCGTATTCCTCTTTCGTCTTAAGTTGTCCGCGGCCAAGGGCTCCCCAGGGAGCGATACCCATTCCCTCTGCTTCACACTGTCCATGAAGAAGAAGTCGTCAGTCAAAACCGTCACGGTCCAGTAGCCCACATAACCACTTACCATCGGAATGATATCACGCTCGAAGTCTCGAAAAGCGAGACTCCAGTGTCCTTGATACACTGAGAATTGAGTGAGGCCGTGGAACCGGGCGTAGTCGTTGCACTTCACGACAATCCATGCAGGGGTATCGCTTATTCCGAGGTAGATGACCTTTCCAGACATGACGAGCTGATGCAGACTGTTCATCAGCTCGGGGATGCTGGTCGTGAAGTCCCACCAATGAAGGTAGAGGAGGTCGATATAGTCGGTCTGCAACTTCTTCAGACTCGCCTCGACCGACAGCCTCAAGCTCTTCGCGTGATTGCTACCAAGAAATTAGTACATTTGGAGATCTCCGAGGGACGTCCAAAGAGACGGCTCACCCTTGGAAGTTGGACTTGACCCTCTCGTCGGCGTTCGGGCCAGTACGATAGCCAGTCGTGAACTTCGTAGCAATGACCATCTGGTCACGGTTATTGTGCTTCTTCATCCACTCTCCAATCCAAAGCTCGCTCTCTTCAGCTTGGTAGTTGTTCGCTGTGTCTATGAAGTTGCCCCCATTTTCGTAGAAGAAATCCAGCATTGCAAAGCTCGTCTCTTTGTTGCATTCTCCGAGAGCACTCTTCCAGGCGTCCCCAAAGTTCATTGCTCCCAGACATAGTGGCGACACACGAACACCAGCTGTGGGCGAGAGAATGCGGTGAAAGCCCAGGAGGGATTTTGGGCGGGGCGCTGGCGGAAAAAGTGAAGACATTGTCGATGGAGGATATTGAATTGAGCTGTTTTGGTTGACAGTGTAAAGCTTTGTGTATTGATGGTTGAGAAGAGTTTGTACTTGCTTGGAAGAGGTGAAGTGAAGTCTATTACCTAGGTTGTCGCATCTATCTCCGTTCTTACCGATACGTCCGTCGAGGGCTTGCTGACTTCGACGTTCGATCAATACTTGCGTGCATTACAAGTTAGCGAAATCCAAACAACGTGTCTAATCTTCAAGTGCGTTTCGCTGCTAATCAGCAATGCCCAGGAAGAGACGGCATCCGTTGTTGGAGGGCCGCCGATTTGACTTGAACATTGGATACACGTTGATGACGTTGCGGGGTGATGTGGGCGCGCGGGATCATCCTGATTTTGTTACACCACTGATCATGGTCGATAATCAAGAAGAACGGCTTAAGTGCCCTACTAAGCCAGGTGAAGATGCTCTGTATATTAGACCTTCGTGTGGCAAGGCAATCTCTGCGGCCTGCTGACGAGCAATGTCGTCTGAGCATGTTTCGACGGTCCTGGTTCGAATGGATGGTCAAAATGCCATACTGACCCAACCAATATAGATTTTCGTGGTCCACGTATGCTGAATCGTCTCGACAAGGTCCAGGTCTGCGTGCTCATTCTGCAAAGTTCGTAGCAACAGTCTGCACCAGCCCGCCTTTTCGCCATCCTGGTCATCGGTGTACCACGGTAGTACAGTCGCAATCAAGAAAGCAATCATGCCTTGCTTAGCGACCATGCTTTGATGCCGGGGAAGTCCATAAACGTAGCATACGCTTTCACAGAATAGATCGGCCATTTCGATGCACTTGGCTCGGACATGATGACTAGATCGTGCAAATCTACCAGAGGAGGGATGTACCAACTCTAGGGCCATGTGTACGTCCAGGATCGTCCTGCGTAACATCAGTAGGAGGCCGCAGTAGTCAATATGAGCCAGAACATCCATGAGAGAGTCGTATTCCACCACGAACGGAAAAGGATAGCGCTCTCGCAGCTCTGCTGGCATATCGTCGAAGATTATTGATGAATGAACGGTGGCCGTTCGGTAAGGTTCGCCAGACGGCAGACCTCGATAGCGATCCAGTAGCCATCTCAAAAAAAGACCCTCGAGTGTAGCGAGTTCGGTCAGCAGATCCATGTATGCGATGCCGGTAGTTAGGTCGTTGTTGATCATTGCATCGACCTTTTCGAATGCTCGGGGTACACAACATCCGAGAGCAGTCAATTGGTACATCATACCCGTAATATCATCGCCAGTGGTATGAAATGCGGCCTGCCACTCTGAGTTTCCGAAGACCGAAGCTCTTCGAGCAAGGAGAGCCACCATTAGGGGTCCGTGCAAGTGCTGCAGTAAGATGTCCTTGCCCATGCTCGATTGAAGGAGCGAAGGTCCACGAGCAAGCATTAGAGCGTAGAGGCCACGCGTATGGGCTCGACTTCTCGTGTCATCCTTCCTTTGCGAACTGTCGAGGAGTCTCGTCTCTACAAAAGCCATGATCTCGACTGCCCCGAGTACGCTATCATCGCCAATAGATTCGGGTTTACGGAGCTCATCGCGCATCAGCCTTAGAGCAATATGGTATCTCTGCATACCCTCTTCGCGGAGAGTCATGTCTCCGGTAAGCTGCGCGGTGTGTAACAACGCCAGGCTGTCCGCGGCGGCAAGCGCGACTGCGCCGTGCTGTGGCTCCATTCGTTGACGAAGTTTGTCGACAACTGTTGTGCGTCCAGGCATGCCCGCTGGGTGGTATGTGTCGAAGAAGCGGGCCGTCATCTGAGCACGATTCATGGCGGCATTCTCGATCGTAGCCGGCAAGGCGTGAAACTCGGTGATGGGTGATGGATTCGTTTTGTGCTTGTCCAAATCGACACCCATCGATATTTCCTTTTCCTTTGTCCGGCGCCCTTTTCTTTTCGAAGGCTGCCGACTGGTGCGTTGGGCGGTGGAGAAGACTTTTGTGCGCTCGGAGCCTTCTGAATGAGACAACGACGCCGAGCTTTGTGTTTTGTTGACGAACAGGCATGGGACTCGTGGCCGATCAGGCAGAGCCCACGACAGCTGCATCGGAACGCAGCGCAGTACTTGGCAATACCTAGGTAAGGACAGCCTCTCTGCGGAAGCTGGGCATTGTATTTCCGCCGCTTGTTATGAAGCTGAAGTCACAACAACTCGTACTCCTGCTGCTACTTTTCGCTTCTCGGCAGAATACTTCCCGTTGTCAGGTCCAGTATATCGAGAAGCGTCGCAAAACAACTTCAATCGGACCATAAAGTATGTTGATTGAGGGAAGTTTGGTCGTGGCTGCTGCACGATGTTCACACCCCAGATGTTTGCCTACCTAGGTAGGTGTATTTGATTTATCTGGGCGTTGAAGCCGACGACTACTGGAAGCAGTTAGCTTGAACCTCGGGTCGTAAATCACATAGATACGGATGCCGCAAGCCGCGAGAATACAGAAACTCTTGCGTGGGGCTCCTTTGCTCTCTTCCAAGTTTTATTCCGCATCGGGCTCTACATGGCTGAATGACTGGCTTAGATTGGCATCCAGCAATGCACTAGGCATCATAGTGCTGGTCTATCCGCGACATCTCGTATCGCACATCATTCGAATATAAGGGAGACTGCGGTCGGAGTCAGGTTCTCAAACAGCAGAGGTGCTACTCGAGGACGGAGCCACAACTTTCATCAAGCGAGGGACCAACGGCAGATGGAATGGCATGCTCTCGGAACAAGACATGGTGCGGTACGAGGAGAAGGCCACACTGGAACTCGGCCCAGACTGTACTGAGTGGCTGGCGAAGGGAAGAAATGCTGTTCATGCTTGAGGTGAGACTGGCGAGAAGAGAGAAGAGATGTGCTGGAGTTCCATTTGTTGATACCTATTTTAAGATCCTTGGCGCTCGTCACTGCCTTGTGCACGCACCAACATGGCCCTGTGACTTGAATTCCATACACATCATTGTTCTTGTCGCTTGGGCGCGCCTGATGCATGACGAAGAGGTAAAATGGCGAAAAGACGTACCTGTACCTCATCTTCTCCAGCTCGATGCAATGACCTCACCACCGTTGTCATGGCTTACTACTGGGAGAACAGCAACACAGCAACACAGCTCACCGCGACCCTCTTTCCAGCCCTCTGGCCGAACCCGAACCTGTGTCACGGCAGATCGACCCGTTTCACTGGCTCGGGACGAATTCTGGCTGCACAGCATGCACTGCACATCTTCCGCATGCGCCCAGCCTTGTGCCTTGTGATCTCGGATCTCCACCCCCTTCGACCTGCGACCTACCATGGCACTGCACGTACGTCTTCTCTTCGTACCTTATTCTCGTGGCCACAACAGCACGCGACCCATACCGAAGATCTTCGCGCCTGCGCGCTGACGGCATCGTGAACACCAACCTCAGCCGCGATTCCGCCCTGACAACTTGCACTCGCTTGAGGATGACGAAGAAAGACGACAAGACGACAAGACGACAAGACGGACGAGCGTTCCAACAGCTACGACTTGCGATCCATTGCCCGGATTTGTTGACCCTGAATCTGACTTGACAGCGCATCCTTTTCTCCTGTCCAGGATCCAGACAGGTTTTGGCTGACCTGGTAGACGCCCAGATTCAATTGGACCGCCAAGCAGCAAATTGAACGAACCTGCCCTCTCGCTCGTGCACGCTGGCCCCAGGCACGTTCGCACCGCGCGCCTCTCGTAGTGCAACACGCCTCTTCCCAGTCCTCCTGACATGTCGATCTTATTCTTCGCGACGGGACGTGTTTGGTCCACCGTCGTCATTGTTGTCGCTCGCTCGCTAGCTTCACGGCCTGACTACATTTCTCGAGTATTCACCAACGCCCACAACGATGTTCACTTCCCTTCGGATCTACCATGCCGAACCAAGCCGAAGCCAATACAAGGCTATGCTTGTGGGCTCACCGACGTCAGATGAGCCGAGCGCTGAGGGCAGCAGCGGCTCCATACTTTGGCGACCTTTGTGAACGAGACAAGTTGGTTGTATAAGAAACCCAGTCTACCGCCGTAAGATTTTCTCTTCGACTCTTCTCGCCGAACGGTAAGAGACTTGAAACGGACGCTTCCTTCCTAGTCTGTGCATTGAAGCTAGAGTGTTTCATATCACGACTGCTATTCTTGGCCATTGCATATTCACGTACACAGCTCGGCTGCGGGAACCTGGCGCGTTCCAAGGCTCATTGGTGTTTCTTCATATACACGTTTACGGTGAGCTCGAGTATGGAAGTTATTCTTTTGCGTTTGCTAACAGCGGATAGTGCTAAACGCAACCTTGGAGCTGTCTTGAGTCTTGACCAACAACTTAACGTTCGTTGGCTCGGAGCCTTGGGACATTCGTCATCGATCGTTGCCAGTCTCATCATATCAATAGGTCGACTGCCTGAAGGTCGAGAGACACACATTCGGCATCATGCTGTCGTTGATAGCGAAGACTGCCGCAGTGTTCGCATTGGCCTTGCTGGACAAGACCAACGCAGCGCCGCTTGAGAAGCGAGCTGATCTCAAACCTGTCATAACCACCGATGTAAGTCCAATGGCTCCATTATCGACAGTTGATGTACTCACGTTGATGACAGTTTCCCGATCCCACCATCATCAAAGTTGGCAAGACTTGGTACGCCTTCGCCTCACAATCCGCGTTCGACTACAAGGACATCAAGGTTCAGCTCGCGACATCCACCGACTTCAATACCTGGACGGTAACCGGCAAGGATGCATTGGGCGACCTGGCACCTTGGGTCAAAGCCGATGGACCTGGAGTCTGGGCTCCGAGCGTCAGTCAGCGCGAAGACGGCAGCTTTTTGATGTACTACTCAGCTGTGACCACCACCGCTGGGAATGGAGCCTTCCACTGCGTGGGGACCGCCACGAGCGACTCGATCGAAGGTCCATTTAATTCGAATTCGGATGAGCCCTTCGCGTGTCCCACGGATCAGGGTGGAGCACTGGATGCATCAGCTTTCCGTGACGTCGACGGCACGAACTACGCCTTGTACAAAGTCGACGCCAACGCCAAAGGCCATGGTGGTGTCTGCGGAAACACCGTCGAACCCATCGTCAAGACTCCCATCATGATCCAGAAAGTCGAGGCGGATGGCACCACTAAGATTGGCGACCCGGTGGAGTTGATCCACAATACTGATCGAGATGGTCCCTTGGTCGAAGCGCCTTATATGGTTCGCAGTGGTGGTGGAGTCTATGTCTTGTTCTTCTCGTCGAACTGCTGGACTACCAAGGATTACGACGTCAGCTACGCCACGAGTTCTTCGCCAACGGGACCTTTCGCGAAGACGACAACTCCTCTCTTCGTCACCGGCGTACGAGGGACGATCGGCCCCGGTGGTGCTTCGGTTGCGGGCGATGGGAGCTCGATGGTGCTCCATGGATACGAGAATATGGACAAGGTCGGCTCTGTGCGGTCGATGTATGTGGTGAGCATTGCTCATCGAGACCAGAAGGTGGTGCTGCAGTAGCATCCTTCGAGCTTGCATCCGAATGCTTTGATGACTTACGAGTGACGGTGGGATGATGAATGTTTTGCGACAATCCGTTGTACATGGCTGTATCCAGTTGAAGTTGGACTTTCTTCTCATGTCGAAACTGCTCTGATGCCTCCTTCCCCAATCTCGAAGGGCGTCTTCGCTTCTCCGCACCACGCACTGAAGACGATCTTACACGATCGTTTCCATCCTATCAGATTTCTCTCGTCCCCAGCACTGTATACCTTGTCCTCGTATATCGGCTCCTTGAGCAATGCTATTCGAGTGGACAGCTGGTTTGTCCATGTCAAGCCCAGACTCGGCGTCTTGAGGTTCGCGATTGTCGTATCGTCTCCCCAACCGGTAAAGAAACGTTGCTGGTGATCAATCGCGAATGGGTCGTCTGTCGATAGCATCGATGGGGTTGGCTGGGACAATATTTGTTGTGGGATCGAAGTCATGGGCGACGCCGGCCTAGCCGTCTGGGTGGACTGACTGATTGCGTAGAAATTGTTTGGCTCTGTCGTAGTGAAGCGGTCTGCCACTTGATTTGCCACAACGACGGCAATGTTGTGAGTCTGAGCCAGGTTTCGAAGTAGCGCTCCAATTTGAGCGAGATGGTTGCTACGTTTGGTGAGAGCCTCCACACTCTTTGCCTTGCCACCTTTGTCGAACTCGGCTCGATAGTTGGCCGCAATGCTGTCAATCACCAGCAGACCGACATTGTGTCTTTGAATGGCGACAGGGACCTGGTAGCGCAGAATATGTTCCTGTGCTTCGACATCGTGGATGTGCGTGCTTTGCACACGACTCAAGGAAGGCCGCTGGTCTGTTGGCAGGGAAGACAATCGAGGATGAGTCTTCAGTATTTGTGTGAGCCGGGTTGTCTGAAGAGGGGCTTCAGTGGAGATGTATAATGCCGAGCGTTGAGGACCACCTTCTGAATCCTGAAGTTGACAAGATAGTAGGAGAGTTAAGAGAAATTGGGTCTTTCCAGCAGCACTATACAGTGCGTGTCAGAAATCGGCACGATACGAAACACTTCAAACAAACCCACCTCTCGCCAACAATCTCGGTCAGGTGACGGCGCGCAATGCCACCACCGAGGGCAAAGTCTAAAGGGTCGTCCAGAGTGGATATCGTGGTCCATCTGTCCGTGAGATTTTTCGCGCTGTCGCTGTGCCTCCCATCAAGGTCTTGACCACGTGCTGGCTGCGGGTTGATGTCGGCATGCAGTCCCTCGAGCACTGCCAATGTGAGTTTCTTCACCTCGCCCGGCGGGACTTGGGCTCGCTTGGCGACATCGAGCGCGTCCAGTGACAGCAGATCCGCAGTGGAAATCAACGCGCGCTCCAGCGAGGGAATGATGTGGGTGTAGTCGGCGACGTCAAAGTCAGGGAGGACGGTGAGAAGGTTGGTCATGTGGCCGTAGCACGACCATCACCGCGGCGCACGTGATGGGGAGGTCTCTGTGTGAGGTGGTGGATGCTGTGCGGATGTGGTGGTGGAGCGTGGTGTGTGCTCGGCGTGGCAGCAGCGCGTCTGGCGTCTGGCCTCAGGCGTCTCGGCTGTTCTGGAGCTTCCCTTCGTCCACACCTCCCAACTCCAGTCGCGCGGACGTCATTCGTGGTCGACAAGACGACGGAATTCTACTTCGTCTTCGGCTCGCCGCTACTGTACACTACACGCATCATATAACAGCCTAGCCTGGCCGCCGATTTGATTTGATATTCCAGCCATACCGCCTCCTCTTTGCCCGTCCAGTCCTTGTCCCCTCCATGACCACCGTCCCACTTACAACAACAACTCGGTTTCAGCACAGCTGCCTCCCATCTCTACCTTACCGTATCCATCCCTGCTGCGAAGCTACGCCTTTCGCCTCACCTGCTGCAGCTTGAGCTCTGCTAGCGCCCTGCCATCTGCCACCTCACCTGCTGCTGCTGCTGCTTCCCTCTGTCCGCCGCCCTATTTGGCCTCGTCTTGCCCGTGCAGGCGGAACACGGTGGGCCTGTCGTTGCCAATTAGCCGTGGAACAGCGAATCCGCGCTGTCATCCTCACCCGAGGTGGAGTACCCAGTCTGTTAGACCGGCCACAGCGCCGTTGTCTGCTGCCCAGGTCAGTTGGTTGGCTTCCTACTCTTCTCCCGCACCCCGGCACTCGAACACCGCATCTCGGCGCAACGGCGATCCTCACGTGCTGGTGCTCGTTGCCATCATCTGCCTCCCGCCGTCACATGTCGTTCGGTCTACAGCGACGTCAGGCACGAGCCCAGATTTCTCAGCGCCTGCCATTCCGAGCGGGGGTTGGGTGAACTGGAGTCTGCAACATCTATTCAAAGATCTTTGCTCCTTTGCTCCATTCCTGGTCGTCGTATAGACCACGCTGGTTCTCGCGCAACCATGCTCTATGCCTCTTGACTCCCTCTCAATGCCGGCCTACTATCAACAAGATTGCCACTACTTCTTTCGTACTTCTTTGCGTGGCTTGTCCATCGCCACGCTTGTCTCTCCATTGCATAGCTAAATCAAATGCTTACACTTATCATGTCTCCAGTTCGTCAATTTCCGTCCATAGACGAGAAGCTTGATACTTCCAACAGGCGGGACTCTGCAACTATGGCCGAGCGATCAGAAGCCAACGCGAAGGACACGGCCCAAAGCTTTGCAAAAGAGAAGCGTGATCCTCTTGGGAATGATCTAATGACAACGTCTGGACCTGGCATCACTTTTGCGGCACAAGAAAAGCTCCCCAAGCTACCGATCCCCGATCTCGAGGCAACATGCAAGAGGTATCTGGAATCGCTGTATCCTCTGCAGAACGCCAGGGAGCATGCCGAGACCGAGCGTGCCGTTCATGAGTTCCTGCGTACCGATGGCCCAGACCTACAAGAGAAGCTAAAGATGTATTCTGAAGGCAAGAGCAGCTATATCGAGCAATTCTGTAAGTCAGATCCTGATCACAGTGGCTATGATGAATCCTGACTTGTGTACAGGGTACGATTCCTATTTGAATTACGACAATCCGGTCGTATTGAACTTGAATCCCTTCTTTCTACTCGAAGATGATCCAACACCAGCGAGGAACAACCAAGTGACACGAGCAGCGTCTTTGGTCGTTTCTGCTCTCTCGTTCGTCCGCGCCGTGCGCAAAGAGGAACTGCCTCCAGATCAGGTTCGAGGTCAACCGTTGGACATGTATCAATACTCGAGACTCTTTGGTACTGCTCGAATCCCCACCGAGAATGGGTGCCAGATTGGCCAGGATCCAACGTCAAAACACATTGTTGTCTTGTGTCGAGGACAATTTTATTGGTTCGATGTCTTGGACGAGAACAACGATCTAATCATGACTGAGAAAGACGTCAGCTTGAACTTACAGGTCATCACTGAAGACGCGGACCAAACACCAATTTACGACGCAGCAAAGGGTGCTCTTGGCGTTTTGAGCACGGAGAATCGTAAGACATGGTCAAGCTTGCGAGAACTTATCAGTAAAGACGAAGGATCTAACAATAGCGATTGTTTGAACATCGTGGACTCCGCACTCTTTATCCTCTGTCTCGACTACACCGAACCACAAAACAGCTCAGATCTGTGCATGAACATTCTGTGCGGAACCTCTCAGATCGAACGCGGCGTTCAGGTCGGGACATGCACCAATAGATGGTACGACAAGCTACAGATCGTTGTATGCAAGAACGGCAGTGCTGGGATCAACTTTGAGCATACCGGTGTCGATGGCCATACAGTGCTGCGATTCGCCTCCGACGTATACACAGATACAATCCTTCGCTTTGCTCGAACCATCAATGGCCAGGCACCCTCACTATGGGCATCACAATCACCAGACCCATCGAAGCGAGACCCATCGAGCTTTGGCGATGTTAGTACTACGCCTCACAAGCTGGAGTGGGACATGGTACCTGAGCTGGCGACGGCAGTACGTTTTGCAGAGACCCGTCTGGCAGATTTGATCCAACAAAACGAGTTCTACACCCTGGAGTTTGCACAATACGGCAAGAACTTCATGACTTCGTGCGGATTCTCGCCTGATGCATTTGTCCAAATGGCGTTCCAGGCAGCTTACTACGGCATGTACGGCCGCATCGAGAGTGTCTACGAGCCAGCAATGACGAAGTTCTTCTACCACGGACGGACAGAAGCAGTTCGATCCGTCACTCAGGAGAGTGTAGACTTCATCCGTACCTTCTGGGCAGATACTTCTCCAGCCAAGAAAATCGAAGCTCTCAAAAAGGCATGCGAGAAGCACAGCGCCCTCACCAAAGAGTGCGCCAAAGCCCAAGGGCACGACCGCCACCTCTACGCCCTCATGTGTCTCTGGCAACGCCAAATCGACGGCGACGCCGACTTCACGAGCAACGATGGCGACGGTCCCAGCACCAACGGCTGGAGCAGCCCGACCAGCGACCGTGACCAGTCCAGCGTCGGACCCTCGTCCCCTAACAGAATCAGCATTGCCAGCGACGAAGGCAGCACGCAGTCCACCAGCCAAAGCCCACCGCGAACTCAACAGCCCATGCTCCCGGCCCTGTTCGCCGACCCAGGCTACGACCGCATCAACAATACCATCCTCAGCACCTCCAACTGCGGCAACCCTTCCCTACGGCACTTCGGCTTCGGGCCGACATCCGGCGACGGCTTCGGCATTGGGTACATCATCAAAGACGGCAGTGTGTCCATCTGCGCGTCGAGCAAACACCGACAGACGAAACGCTACATCGATGCTCTAGAGAGTTACTTCTTGGAGGTGAGGAAGTTGCTGAGGCAGACGCATCGACGCGGCACAAGTACGGATAAGCAGGCCAGTCGGGCGAGAGAGGCGGAGTCGTCGAGGCCGAAGGGTCAGAGAGTCAAGAGTCGCGGGAGGGTGGTGGGTGAAGCGGGAAATCCGGCGGCAGGTAAAGTTGAGGAGGGAGATAGTGGAGTTGCTAGTGATGATGAGTTGGGAGGGTGTAAGTCTTGTCTTCCCCCTCTCGAACGAGGCGATGTCCCGGGTGCTGACTGTGACACAGATGGGTTCTTCGATGCAGGCATGTTGCTCCAAGCGCTCAAGGCCAAGGAGGAAGGAGCAGAACGGCCGAGTGAGAAAGTTGCCGCGAGGAGGGAGGTTGGGAAGAAGTTACGTTTGATGGAATATTGACACGAACGGCATTGAGTGTTGGCATAGGAGGTCACGATTGGATATGACATGACAAGATGGAGTGTGCAGGACAGGAAGAAGTCACGATGGCGAAACGATGAGACAATTCTCAATACCATCAACAGCAATTGGAATTTTCCGCCAGACCGTCTCATCTAAAATGGAGGTCCTGTATTGCCTTCCGCCAAAACGCCTCGCTAATGTCAAAGGCCACAGTGGAGACCGCTATATGTGTACAGCAATGTCAAAATGCATCCGTGCCATGCTTGCCCAGCCCTCTCGATATCAGCATCGTAGTCATACGCCGGTCATTAGCTGTAGTCGTGGTCATGAATGTGACAGGTCTTTCCCGTCTTCGCCTCTGGCGGTGATGCCACTTTCAGCGGTGATGCCACTTTCATCATAGATCCTCCCCTTAAAAACTCCTTCCAGTGGCCATAGTCGTGTCATGTCGAGTTTTGGTGGGCATCATGCTCAAAGCATGTCGTCCTCCGCTCGCCTCAGCTTGAAGTCAGGCACTTCGTAGAACCACTCAGTCGCCTTGTCCCACTGGTACGCCTTGAAGTCTACGCCATAGGGCTTTGGCTCCAGGCAGTAGAGCATGCCGATCGGCACGTCCAGATCGGCAACCTCTTCCCTCCTCAGACCACGGAAGTATGCGAGCAGGACACGAGCCACACTGCGGTGACCAACGAGCAAGACGTGGTCTTCCATACGCTCTAGCTCGACAATGACAGGACGTAGGCGATTGATGATATCAAGGTAGCCTTCTCCGCCCGGGCCTGGGTATCGGTAGTGGAGCTTGTCCGCCTTGCGGCTCTTGTACTCATCTGGGTACTGTGTCGAGATGCACGAATACGTCAAGCCCTCCATGACACCTGCGTTCAATTCGTCCAGCATGCGCATCTGCTTCGTGTCGTATTCCTCCTCATCGAAGTATTGAGCTGTCTGGATGCTGCGCTTAAGCATAGATGTCCAGACGCAGAAAGGCTTCGGCTCAAAGCCTAGATCCGTGGCATCGGTCGCGACTGAACCATTCTCTGAACCAGGCGACTGTGGGTTGTAGTACGGATTTGGCGGCGTAACATCTCCAGGTTGGGGTGGGAAGTGCGTGTTCCTCAGGCTCTCGAACTGCTTCATATCCCATTCCTGTCGCTTCTGCTCCATAAATCTCGTGAGTGAACGAGCATATTGGTGGCCTTCCGGCGCAAGATCACTGTCGCCGCCGATCTTGCCAGAGACATTATCCATGCTAAGGCCGTGTCGGGTGATCCAGATCTGTCGCGGCGCCAGGTTGAAGTTGAGGAGATAGTAATTGGCTTGTGCCATCAAGAAACCCTTGATCTGGTGGCTGATGACTTTTCGTCCGACGTCAACCATCTGGATGTACGGCATGTTGTTCTTCTCCTCATACTCGCCCAATGGAACATAGGCCTTTTCATACTCCGACACTCTCTTCTTGAAATCTTCCAATGCGACAATGGGATCCATTTCCTTGTAGTCAGGACCGTTCAGCTTCAGACGCATATTCGCTTCCAGAAGGTCGTGGTCAACACAGCTTGACTCTAGGAAGAGGACGTTCAGCTGTGGGCCTGCTCGCTCTCTGATCCGATCCATGATCATCTTGCGCCGCTCCATGGTGCTGTTTGTAGCGTCCAAGATACCAACACTGCCGTTCTCGTACAGAATGTAATCCAGGAGCTCGTCGAGCGTCTCTCGAGCAACCTGCTCTCGAATCTGTGCAGCCCTCTTGTTTTGCGGGTCGAAGAATGAAGCGTTTTGCTCCATGCTCTCCTCCTCTTTGGCCTGCTCTTCTGGCGCATCCTTCGATAGCACGATCGTCGCCATACTCTGCTTCCTAAGCGGTGGTGGCATATCGAGTGCATCTCTGTCGTGGTTGGTGTTGCCGTTGATTCCTGGTGCTTCCGTCTCGGTCGCGCTGCGGGGAGGAGTTCCCGGCGCCTCGATCTTCGTGTCGTCGTTCAGCATTAGCTGTGCTACAGAGTGTTGTCTCTCGGCTGGGTTCTTGCTCGCAGTGAGGTTCTGCTTGGCGTCCAGACTGTGCAATGGGTCGGCCTTTGCAATGTCGAGTACGCTGGGTCTGTGATGATCAACACCATCATCCCTCTGCTGCTGACTCTTGGTCTTCTCCAGACTGTTCGGACCTCCAGCCACGACACGTCTCCTCTCGCCCACATTGAAGATTCTCGTGTCGTGCTGTAGCCAGTTGAGGTACCGCGCCAACTTCTTTGTGATATAGCTCTTGCCTCGAGCAGGCAGACCAACCATGACAATGACCAGTTTCGACCCTACATCTCTTGAGGCGATTCGACCGTCAGGCGAAACCTTGCTCTTTGTCAAGCCAGGGATGTCGAGGGTGGTCGGCCGTACACGAGGGGTGTTCGTTCCTGAGTTCTGTCGGATGGGCATTGGCAGCTTCTGGCTGGGTGTGTCAGAGCCTGCGCTGCTAGGTGGTGCTGATGTGTTCCCCATGAGTCGTGGGCTACTCGGCGCTGTGGTGGCTGGCGTATCGTTGTTTGCCATGGTGGCGGTCATGGTCCTCGAGACGTCTGGCAGAGTGCCGTTCATAGCCGCTGCCAAAGAACCTCGTGTCTGCGGCAGCACATGCAGGCGCTTGGGGTCGAGCGACAGAGCATCGTGTTGAGGGCGCGCAACGACATTATTGAAATTTGGATCTCGCACGGAAGCGGCAGTAGACGGGCTGAGGGTCTGGTCCAGAGTATTTCGTAGTTGATCCACTTGTTTATCGTCCGGCGCGACTTCGTTGCTCCACCGGCGATCCTGAGACTGGCTGGAGTTGGCGGCCATGGCCTGCTTCGCTAGCAGTGACTGCTGGCTCTGTCTGCGACGGTAAGATCCTAGCGATGAGTTATCCTCTACAACACATGAGCAAGTTCCATTAGTATGAATATTCAGCGGCGGCGGCGGATCGGCAGCGATGGCATTGTGGATGATGGCAGGTGTCGTGTTCTCCCAAAGGATGTCGTGTGGCATTTCCAGACCGGACCTGACGCAAAAACGTGGGTCTGCAAATAGTCGGGTAGCTGGAGAGTTGCGCTGGAGGTGCTGCGTAATGACGCTAGGCGTGGAATGCTCGAGTTATCGATTGGAGAAGAGCAGGGCTCAACACGCCGGCCTGCGTCTGGCGGGCCGGGGGGTGGTGAAGAGAGTTGAGGCGGACTTTCTTCGCGGCTGCGACGGGCGGCGCGAGAGGGTGAGGCGTGAGATCTCTGTGAAGAAGGCGAATGCAGGGACGGATGGCGGAGCGGAGGTGGACGGCGGGTTTTGGTGTCGTGTGCTTGAATGTTCAGGCGTTGCCGTGAGCACTGAGCAGCGCATTCACGCCGAGAGCGGCGGTGCACGTTGCAGACTGGGCAACGAGGCGGACGGTTCTAGCTGTGCTAGAAATATTGATGAGATTGATTTAGGTTCGCGGCTGCCATGTGCCTGGCAGAGTGCCGATCGCGGATGGCGGCGTGGCGTGGCTCAGGAACGGCGCCAGAGAAATAAATGCACACGCTCGTCTTTCGGCTACCGTCCGCGGTGATGGCGGCGACGATGGGCAGGGTGGTGAGGACAGCAACACAAGAGCAGCTGAGCAAAGCGGCCACGCGTTTCTTCTGCTGCATCGAGCTCGGCGCAGAGGGCAAAGCAAAGCAAAGCAACACAGATGCAGATGCAGATGCAGCCGGTGCAGCGTGCATGTGCACTGCTGCTGCTCACGCGTCGAGGCGTCCAAAGTTTAAAAGGACGGGTCTTCTATCGCAAGCCAATCTATCGCCGCTCTCCGCCCACGCTCTTGGTCTGCCATCTCCTGCTTGTGACACGCATCAAGACGTTCATCATCAGGCTGTCCTGGCACTGCTGACCCGACTATATCCCACGCTCTGTCGTCCTGCTCTCCGGCGCTTGAAATAGCTTTGTCGCCGAGTCTTGGCCGTCTACAGCGGCGGGGGAGAGTGGCCGCCCACAGCCATCCCCATCCCATCTCCAATAATCCTCCAGCTTGACCCCATCTCAACGTCCGCGACATCTCACTACGCCGCCGTTGCCGTGTCTGCTGGGCCCTTGGCTGGTCCGCGCTGTCATCTCTTCCGCTGCGCTTCCGCCGCATTCCTCCTGATCAAGAAGCCTTGGCGCCAGCATAATCTCGGAAGGGGTATCGTTGCGCTTGCTTCACCTGGTCCAGATGCTCAACGTCTCTCTCAATCAAATTGCTCTTCTTGGAGCCAAGATGGGTCTTGCCGGCCGGTCTCACACAGGCTGGTTAAGAGTCATCCACAAAGTCTTTATCGACGCTTGCTTTCCATAGCTACGCCTTGACTCCAGACGCCAAGTCCACGATGCTCCACCGTTCATCGCACTCGAGTGTCATCGTACGACTTGAGACAGACCGAAAACACTCGGCCAAGAACCCGAGAAACCTAGTCACCAGATCCGAGGTGCCATACGTCGCCCGTCCGTCAGAGTGAACAACATGTCGGACGAGACGTAGAGCATCTTGGACCAGGACGTGGTGGTCCATCCCCCAGTCGCCCTGCCAAGAATTCATAGTAGGAAGCTGTCGAGGGTACAGGCCTGACAAGGTCACACATTCCACTCAGATTACCGGATCAACGTCATGTCGCTGACCGAGGACGATCGCCTTAGCATGCCACGTCGAACAAGAGCACCACACAAGGATTCTTCAGACACGTAACAATGGGGTGGCGACCGCACTGCTTCATCAACTGCAACAGCACTGCCTTCGCCAAGTGATCAGCATGCTGCAGGCAACAATGTTCAACACAGTTGCTGGACCATGAATGTCGTCACACAGACCACGGATCGACTCAATAGCGTACATGCACCAACACTCGACCGGGCACCGAGAAGTGCAGTAGATTGACGCAGCTGCAACACAGCCCTCACAAAGAGCATAAACTCTCCCAAATGGACGCAATGGTTCAGATCGACCTCTACTTCAACCTCAATTGATAAACTTGCATGAGAATTGTAGTACACTCCGCGTGCCAAGCAACCGGTGTTGGTAGTATCGCTGTGCGAAAGGCAACTTTATGATCATGTCCAACGCACACCATCTTGGCACATCCGCGAACCGTGGTAAGAGACTGCCCTGAGAATACTTTGACAGTGACGTTCGTCAGTTCCATGGAGTCAAAGTCATCTTTCTACCAAGCCAATATTTCGGAAAGTCAGCTTCACAGAGCCCCTTGTCCTGAACAGAGTTGACTGCCTGGCACGCTGACCTCAGTCTCGGCGTCGACAAGGCTGTCGACGATAGGGCAGAAACGAGCTGGAACATGAGAAGAGTGCTACATACCACTTGAGCTCCAGCGACATCACACAAGTGCCGAAACATGGACGACACCAACAACAACCGCTTTCCCTTCCTCTCCCTCCCAGCCGAGCTCCGCGAAAAGGTGTACAGACACTTATTCGTCCGCGATCGCATACTCATCAGCTACGACCAAAGCCTACACTCGAACTCCAGAGCCACGCCCAAAGGCCTCATCGCCATAACCAGGCTCCCCAAAAGAAGAGGCTCCAACACCAGCTTCGAACTGCCCCAACCATACGCATCCCCAACAACACCCAGCATACTCCTGATTAATCGTCAAATACACCTCGAAGCCTCCTACACCCTCTACACCGACAACACCTTCGAATTCACGACTATGCCTGCCGTGCGGCCTTTCCTCCAGCTCATCGGACCCCGGAACCGCTCCCTCCTAACCAGCGTCAGGCTATCGAGCTGGAATCGACTAGGCTGGAAACTCACCTTGGAAGCCTTGGCAGAGGCGTCGGTGAGAGAGGTGGGTATCGCCGTGTGGAAGTTCGACACCTATGAGGCGCATTGGACTCTCTTCTTGAGGGAATTGTTGGATACATCGGGAGGGCGCGTGGGGAATTTGAGGTTCTTCGTGGGTGGTGGGGAGTTGTGGGAGAAGGGAAGGGGGAATGTTATGAGTAGTGCGGAGGTGGAAGGTGTGGGGACCAAGGGTTAAATTGATGGGTGAGTGAGACGGAAAGTAGATTACGATTCAGCCAATCTATGGTTGAAAGCGTCGAGCTCAATATGTTGCTCCTTACGAGAGATGCCCTTCAACATCGTCGAGATATGCGGTAGTGAAGGCCAAGCTCACTCGCTCATAAACACCCATCAGAACTTTTGTCATTTCCACATCAGGGGTCCAACGCTTGCACAAGCATCTCAGTCATCCACGCCGACATCGACACCAAACTCCTGCGCTGCACGAGCACCAGCAACAGCAAGATGGTCGGCCGCAGTGTTGCCCTCGTCCTTGTCATGACCCTTCACCCATTCGAACCTCACGCCTCCAGGACCACGATCCCAATAAGCCCGCTTGTCGTCGGACACCGCAATATCCTCTCCCTCTCTCATGAGAGGGCGATTGAGGATGATGCGCTCTTCCAGCATGTCGAGAATCTTCTGGATGAGATCCTTGTTCTCGACCGCCTTCTTGGATGAGTTGACCCAGTGGTTCCTTTGCCAGTTGTGGAACCAGTCCGTCACGCAATCGATCGAGTATTTGCTGTCACTTACGATGACGATCTTGCGGTCCTTGGGTGCGACCTCCAGAGCTCTCACGATCGCCATCAGCTCTGCGCGCTGGTTGGTCTGCTTGGCACCTTCGAGAGGTTCGCTAATGTTGCGTCTGTCACTGGGTCCGAAGTAGACGCCCACGCCTCCCCATGCAGTCGCTCGTCCGTTGCTAAGAGAGCTTCCATCGGTGTATATTCGGATTGGAGCGTCTCGAATGGGTCGCACGGCTTGGTAGGTGATTGCTTCGCGTTCGTCTCGTGTCTTGTACCGGGCGCTGTTGGTCGTGTGGTCCAGCATGATCGATGTATCAAACCCATCCTCAACATCTTCGGGCAGCGGCGCCTCGCCCGGCTCATACTCGCCTTGCTCCATGCCCGCTGGTGGACTGCTCTCGTACTTGATTCCGTTCCCCTTCTTTCCCTTGACAGTCTTTATCTTTTTCGGCGAGGGCTCCATTGACTCAATCGTTCCCACCGGTGTGTCGTAGCCAGGAATCCGGCCCTCTGCAACGTATTGCTCTGCCTCCGTTCTCGTCTTGAAACCCCTATGCTTTGGACCCTTCCATCCTGTGATCTGATCTAGCACCTCTTGCCAACTCGTGTATACTCCCGGATTCCTGCCAGACTGCACCCCATAGAACTTCGTCCCCTTCGATTCAGTCCCTGTAGTGCCCTCGTTGTTGACGAAGTTCTCGGCATCCGTAAGAGAAGTGAACGATTTGAACATGGCCTTGGGGAAGCCCCGGACTTGGTCGAGACACTCTGCCCAGGTGTGATAGATGCCCGGTTCTTTGCCTACACGGACCGCGTAGAACTTGAGAGCACCTTTCGACTCTCGCTTCCGCTTAGCGCCAGCAGTCAGGGTCGTGGGCATCTGTTGAGCGGGCAACTGATGTGTCGACGTGGGGTTCACCGCTGTGAATCCGCTGATGCTGCCGTCCATGGTTGGCCAGTTTGTTTGTCTGGGACGCAATTGAACGTCGAAGAAGAAATGCTGGGGCAATCGCTTGGAGGTCCTGTTTGCACATGGGCGTGGAGCTTGAGTGATGCGGGCACGTGAGGACGAGATCAATGCCTGCAAAGCGCAAGCCCGGCGGAGATGGAAGTGCAGATTGAGCGAGCTTGTGGATGATGAGGAGAAAGGTTCGGGGGATGGAAGTCCAGAGGAGTTAGGTTGTGGACGTGGGAGAGCGGGCGAGGCAAGGGTGTGCAGAGGAAGGGGCGATGCCGGGAGCAGGGAAGGTGCGTGTGGTGGAGGGCGGCAGGTGCAGAGGGGGTTCCTAGGAGGTACCCCATTGCTCCACTCGAACTAGCTCGCCCGCGACGGCGGGACACACCCACGACTCGCCTGGCGGTCTGCGGGCGCTGCTATGTTGGTCGGCATGGCTGCCGTTGTTGCTGGGAGCAGGCCTGAAGACATCCATGATGGTGAGGTGGTGTTAGTGCGTTGGTCAGGCGAGAGGAGCGCGATGAGGGCAAGAGCAATGGCGAATGCAGCGTCTTGGCGTGGACTCCACTTCACCTCACGGCTGCACCTCTACCACACCCACATGCACTCACGCTATACCATCCGTGCAGCCACTCGCTAAACACCGTGCATCAACACCAGATGTAGCCACGGCAGCATGTTCGAGGTAAGCCTCCTGAAATCTCCCACGCGATCCATGGCCGCAACGACGAGAAGCTTCCGGCGAATGGGAACATCCTAGCTCGAACAACACAACCTCGTCGGACTACTGCACGTCCACCGACATCACTTCTCCTCCCCGGCCAAACATCTCGTCGACCACAGCGATGCTGCGTCCTTCTAATATCCACTAATTGCCGCCAATAGACCCGCCATGCCTCGTCCCGCTATCGACTTCGTCTGCATCGCGCGAGATCTGTCGTCCTGACTCCCCAAGAACTCGTCGAGATCCGCGCTGCGCAGCGCACTTTCGAAGGAGCCTACATCCGGACGAGCTTATCGCAGTTCAGCTTCGCATTGGTCGTGCTGAAAATCTTCACCTCCGAGTTCTACAGCATCGGGGCGTTGTTTGCGGTCTATGGCGCCGGCGTGCTGGGAGTTAGTGCTTTCCGGCGTATGCAGGGGAACAGGCAGTTCTTCAGCGAGGTAGGCGAGGATGGGCTGAGTAGGAGACGGTAAGTGGCACCTTTGATGGAGGATGAAAGTCAGTGCTGATCGATGAAACAGGTTTCGAACTAGTGGCAATGTTGTCGTCGTTCTTACCAGCCTGAGTATAGCAGCATATATTACATTGCTAGTTCTGACGCTGCGTTTGAATTGATGAGACGAATTAATGACACCCTGCTCGAGGCAGGAATGAGCTTTTGCCATCATGTGTTCAGGTGTCAAGACATTCTATGTAGTGCGAGAGATGCCTCCTCGACGGTGCGACATGAAGTCGGACGTAGTATTGCCATGAAGCCAATTTTGATATGTCTCCTTGTAATGGACCAACCTGAATGTCTTCGTGATGTCTGCTGGCCGCGACAGACATGTCTTAACGAGTCGCCTCTTCCAATCCATGGCACCAGCCAGCACTTTTCGTCGCTTGTGATTCAGGCATTTCAGCAGTCTGATGGGTGTGGTAAACGCCCGTTGGGTTACTGGTCCTTCCTCATCGACATTTCTAGCTATGCCAGAAGCAGGAGGGTCCGTTCGACGGGCGGTATGAGTCCATTTGAACGAAATACGTCAAGCAGACGCGACTCTTTACGACAGTCTTTTTCTTGCCCACTTAGCACATGTTGAGCTCCCGTTGGCGCGGCGCATGGCGTATATCCTGTACGACCCGCCTCGAAACGCGCATACATTGATGTGGGCGTTAGTTCGAGGAGTTATTCAGGGGCTGCATCTTGAGTTACGGGAAAGGTCACCGCCCATGTGGTCAGACACGCAATGAGGAGAAGTGAGACGATACGCTTCGGTCGATCGAGAATGAACGCGCGCGCGTGAAACAAGTGCGAATGACCCGTCGTGTCGAGGGGAATAGTCGCGTGGTGGTGCCGGCCGAAATAGCACAACCCCTTCAAAAAGATATTTCGCCAGGATTCGAACTCTGGACCAAAAAATGGTACCTCCTGATGGAGCATACGCAATGAGGGACCCGGGGACGGAGCGCAAGTTCGTTAAGATGCGGCGAGGAAGCCTGCTAAGGTGAGGGAACCGCAGTATCCCCAGAAACATCCAGTGAACACCCACGTTTATCGCGGTCAGATCCACCTTAAGTGGTGGACCGGTTCTTGAATGTTTCCGCTGCACCAACATAGCGACCAGGGAGCAATCCACCTCATTGGTTCAAAGATTCAATGTTGTTCCGAGACCGATTTTGCAATATTTAAACGTTTAGCGCGTCTTGGCCCGGAGTCGTGCCGGTCGGGAATTTGGAGGACTTCTCTGCCCACACCACCGCATGGTGGCACTCACACGTTCCGCACATGCGTGCACCGCAGTTCGTCTTGGTCGGAAGCTCCAGGGGATAGTCCTCGTGAGGCTCTCGTGGGCCGTTTCCTACTGACGAGCTGTGGTAGGTAGCAGCGAGGTGGCGCTGGTGTTATCAGGGGCTGCCATGTGATCCGGTGCAATGCGATCGTCACTAGAGAACTCGTCTTCGTCCGCAACAGTGAAGAGAGGCTTGCAAAGGCCCCATTTTCTTCCATAGTCTCTGATGATTCTTTGTGCCTGGGTGCCCGTGAGCCAGCTTGCAAATGAGGCAGCAGCTTTGTCCGGTTTTAGGTCCCTCGACGCGTCTTGCTTCGCATATTGCGAACTCCTCAAACTTGCCGAGCAAGGGTTCAGCAGCTCCTGACCACCTTCGATGTGCACATGTAAAGAGGGAATGACGCCGTCGCGTTTTGCCGTTAGGAAAGTCCCTCGGTCCGTGAGCAGGAATGCTCCCTCCTTTTCGGCTCTCACAAGAGCATCGTATGGACTCAAGGGAAAGGTCTTGATCCAGTCTTCACCAGCAACACTGACTCCCGCGCTCTGCCAAAGCACCTTCTCTTTCGCAAACGTGGCAGAACCGTCCCCTCGTGTGTGGAACGCGATGGTACCCAGCACTCCTTCTGTTGAAGTCACGCCTCCATGAATACTGGCAACGTGCGCACGTGTGCCCGCAATGACCCTCAGCGCTCCACTCATGTCACTCGCACCTAGACTGACATTCGGCCCTACAAGTATGAAGTGGTCGTTGAACACCCTGCCTACTCTTCTCGCCCATCCCTCCTCTATGGCCAAGTCCTCATTATCTGGCTCATAAGTGAGGGCAACCTGAACAATGCCAGCAAGCAAAGCGATCTGGGAATGTCTACTGTGATTCGTGACCCATCCAACGCGAAAGTTTCCGCCATGTTGGCCTATGTAGACGTTGACGAGCTCACGAAGGACTCCAGTATAGCCAGCACCGCCATTGCCAACATGGAATAGGGTGTCATGTGCGGGATCGCCGTAGATCTCGTGGTCTTTCACATTGATGACATCGGATCCAGCCGGACCGTTGTTCTGAGACAGCAATTTCGAACGGTAGAATCGTGAGATCCACGGATCAGAGGTCTGAATATTGACGACCATGTGATTGTGTCGTTCTTCATCCATTTGCCGATGTGCAGGAGCATGTAGATGTAACGGGTTTTGCATCGATGGTGAAGCTGTGAAGGCGACTCCACCGTCAACACGTCCTGGGAAAGCGTGGGAAGGGTGGAATTCGTCGAAGGGCCATGCTTCTTGCCGAGAGTTATCACTACATTGTTCGAAGCTGACAGCACGAGGTCACAAGCATACCGTACGCAAGGATCCAACTGCCGACGGGCCCGCTCGCCTAATCGCTTTTAGCCGGCCTCAGAACTCCACCAGCGCCGTGCTGTTCAACCATGTCCTTCTTGTATCTTAATATCGTACAGGCTAGAGCGATCTTACGAGACCTCCATAGCATCGCCATTGCTGACGCCGTTTGCGCCTGCGCCCAGAGAAACGCCGCCGTCTTCGCCGATGAATCGCTTCTCGAACTCTGTAACGAACTTCACGGATCGTTGAGGGTCGTAGAACAGCTTGAAAGATCGCTGCACATCTCCCACCTCGACCTCCTTAGCCTTTCGCTTCTGCGACAGCAGAGATGACGTGGTAATGAGGTTGCTGGCATATCTCAACCCAGTCTCTTGGCCAATCTTGGTGAGAAGAGCAAGCGCGTCTGGCGACACATCGACTTCCTCTTCCTGCGCACGTATCGACAGGATCTCTCGAATCTCATCGGCTTGATATGGGTGCGTCGAAATGATGACAACGCGGTCTAGGAAGTCAAGCGGCAGGCCATGAGGACTCTTGTAATTGGTGCCTCGGATTGTCGTCGATCCTCGGTTTGAAGCCATGATGACGATCGGGGCAAGTTCGTCCTCGAGCGCTCGGTTGATGAAACTGAAGCACTCGATATCCAGCATGTGCACCTCGTCAATGAAAAGAACTCCAGGCACAATTTCTGCCTTGCCCTCCTCTTTCCACTCTGCCACCTTTGTATTGATTTGCTCTCTCACCTCCGATCTAATCTCTCCAGTGTCGCCAGAGAACAGAGCAAGGAAACCTTGGGTTCGGCTGTTGATAACGTCAATCTCGTGTAGTGAGACGGTATGAACTGTCTCGCGGCGGACTTGAAGCTCGCCGTCTGGACATTGTATGAACTTGGCGTCTGAACCGACGGCATCGTAGTCTCGACTTCTGGTGTAGCTTCTGCCGAGCTTCGTGATCCTACCGCTGGCCTTGTCGATGCTGATGATATCTCCCGCCATTACCTTTTCCTTGGTCATGCTGTCGATCATTCGAGTGCCCATGTCGTAAAGAGTCTCCATGTCCGTCGTCTTGAGCGTGAGCTTTCCGCTTTTGTTGTTACCTGTCACGGAGCGATCAATCTGGATCTCGACCACCTCGCCCTCGATAACCTCGCTTTCTTCTCGTATCCGTACTCCAATCGATTTGCGAAATGCCTGTTCCAATGCTTCCGTCTTGCTCATTTCCAGACTGAATATTTCAGATGATGCGAGCATCGTGAACGGCACATCTTCACCAAGTCCCTTGCTCATGCCAATTGCGATCGCGGTCTTTCCTGTGCTTGGAGGCCCAGAGATCAGAACTGCGCGACCTGCAATCTTGCCCTCCTTGACCATCTGAAGAATCACGCTGGCGGCTTTTCGCGCCTGCTGTTGACCTACGAGGCCATCCGCGTTGGGTTTGGGTGTGAGGGTGTCTGGCGTCACTCCTAGTCCTCGAACATGGGAATGTGCGGCAATGAGATTGAGACCTTGGCTGTCTTTCGAATCGGATACGGTTGTGATAGGCTGACGTGATGTTAGCCAACGTCGTGCGCTCGCGTCCAGATACATACTGCTGCCATCTTCACAAATGTGCGCTCGTCGGCGCGATTGTGTAGAAGTCGTACTCAATTCGAAAGCGTAGAACCTCAGAGGGATTGACGGATTGGGTGCTATAAGGGGCGCTGCGTGAGGCGTGTAGAGGTGCTTTGGCGGATTCGTGATGGGATGAAGTAGCGTCCTTCTCTGTATAAACCTTGGGCCGCGAAGAAACGCGTGAGCCTTGAGGATGCATACGCCGCGACTTTTGACCAGCGGCGGGNCCGCTCTAGGGTACCTGCCACTTTAAGCTCGCAAACATCAACTTCAATGGTCAACCGAACAACCAAAACCAAACGACGTGTAAGTTGCATGCCTCGAACGCTGCCATCTTCGACTCATCTGACCACTCATTCGTAGGGCATCGGCGACCGTCATGAACTCCAACGACATGAGTCGCGATCCGCGGATCTCGAAGAACGATCCACGACTCCGTGAGTATCAAAAGCGCACTGCCAGTCAACCGCCTGCGGGTGCGGCACCGTCAAACCAAAAGACTGCAAAAACTGCCGTCGCTAGCAACGGTGCAGCCGTCAACGACCCACGCCGTCGTCCCAGCGTCGACAACGCCACCCCCTCGAGCAGTCGTCGAGGTTCAACCCAATCAAACGGCGTCAATGCCAACCTCAACAACGGTGCTTCGAATGCCGGCAGCGCAAGTGGTATCGCTACTCAAGATGTCACCGCTGGCTCTGGTGCAGCCTCAAGCACAACACCAAGTGCCCAAACAGCACCTGCTGCCAACATGGGCAACGGCGGACCTGTGAAGTCGCCGCACCCGAACGTGCCATCAGTACTTTGCAACTTGCCTTCTCATCCAGACATGTTCGACTTGCTTCAAGCAAGCGCAAAGATCGACGGCACGCTGTCATATGCCCAAGTCGAGAAACACAAGGCGGGTCCCCCTCTCGAAAAGGCGAAGAGGGAGTACAAGAACTTGACTCCGTACTTTAGCGACTTTCCAGCCATCAGAGAAGTGCACACCATCGCTCTCCGAATCGCTCAAAAGAAATTCAACAACGCAAGTGAGCTTGTCACATTCTTCGAATACGAGTCCGCGCAAATCCAGAAGCTCATGGCTGGCCTTCGTGCCAATTACTCCACCCCTGGCGCTTTCTTTGGCACCTCAGCTGCTAGCCCTGCTACTGCTCAGCCGACTGCAGCTGCAGACACCACTAAGCAGCTCGATGATTTCCGTCGCGAGCAGAGTGACGTGCAGCAAAAGTTGAGCGCAATGCAAGACCAGCTGAACGCCTTACGACAGAGCTACAGTTCGCTGAAGACTGGCACGTCCAAGTTTCAGGTAGACGTGGAGAACCTGACAGCGGAGATGAAGAATATGAAGATAGACGCGGAGAAGGCCACAAGAAAGGCTCTCGATGAGGCTGGCCGCACCGATGCCAAGTTGGAGGCGCAGAAGAAGCAGTTGGACGATCTGAGCCGCGAAGTCGACGATTTCCAAGAGAATGTGAAGGGCAACCTCGGTACACTCGACAAGACCATCGAGTCGTCCAAGAATGAACTGGCTACTCTCCGCAAGACTGTCGCAGAGCAAGACAATGGCGCTGAAAGCGATCGCAAGCTTGCAGACCTCCGAAAGGGACTGCAATCAATGGCCGACAAGATGCACAAGGTTGAGGCGGAGGCGAAGAACAAGGCGGCCAACCCCAACCCTCTCGGCTTAGTCCAATTCGCGCCGGTGGTGGGACCAGAGGAAGAGCCAGACGATCAGGCGTTGTCTCAAATGCAGCAGATGTGGTCCACCATCGAATCTCTCCGCATGGCTACCGATCATAACAAGAAGCAGTTGGACAACCTCACCACCGACGACGTGGTCCATCAGATGGTGAATGTGATGGGTCAGCACTGGCCAGACGCGAAGAACTCGCAGGCTGCTGTGGACAGTCTCAAGACTGGCATCGCAAACATGAATCAGCGTATCGACCAAGTTGCGGCCCGCGTACCCGGTCATGAGCCGAACGGTGAGACGAAGGCAGAGATGGATCGTCTCAGACAGGAGCTCAACGAACTCAAGGCCCAGTTCGATGTCCAAGACTCAATTGTCACGGAAGGAAAGAAGCAGTTCGACGAGGCCCTAGACCGAATCAATACTATTGCAACCCAGGTCTACAACCTTGAGGGCAAGCAAGACGAGCTTCTGAAGAAAGCTTTCGGATAGGCTCACGGGCTCTACTTCATCAGCATACGGCCTCTTTGGTGAGTTCCTCTTGGAGAGAACTCAACATCGGGCATTCTCGTTTGTTGTCTTGAGCGTACTGCGAGGCGTTTGGGTGATTAGACTTCCTCTTCATCAGAGATACCCCATTAGCGAGATGGAAAGGCATTTGCTCATTGTGGGCGAATGGTGTATTGGGAAGATGGCATGAGCATAGCGACGATTGTACCGAGACTGGACAATGACCAGGCAGGCAGACGTGCGCAAGTGTTGATAGTCTGACTCATGAAATGTGCTACATGCACTCAAAAATCCTCATGTCCATGTGTCTCAAAGCAAGCAAAGAGCGCAACTACCCCGTCACATATCCCAGTGGTATCAATCGATTGACAAACGCCTCGCTAAATCACAGCTTCACTCGCTTACTCAACTCTGCCTCGCAGCAGCATCCTTCGCCTTTTCCTCGGAAGCCTTTGCCTCCCTTTGCTTCCTCATCCGTTCCTCAGCAGCCCTCGCCATAGCTTCTCGTCGACTCAGCGGCTCACCGATCGAAAGCCCTGCCATTGAACTGCTTCCTGCCCCGAGAACGTACTCGCCACCTTCCCAGCCCCCACCATCCGCCTCCTCATCTTCGCCTTCATCTTCAGGGTTATAGAACTCATCACCACCAACAGAGTTTCCACCGCGCCGCCAATCGTTCTTGTCGACTTCAGCTTCGATTTCCTTGCATAACTTCCAGAAGTGTTGGTCGTGCTCGCCCCAGACGTTGTGCGCCAGTTCGTGGCAAAGTGTCTTGCGAATGACTTTGTAGTCTCGGTAGCCATCGTATGCATCTGTTCGGAGGCGAAGCTCGATTACCTCGCCTCGATTTCTGTTCAGACCGAGGGTTCGAGACTCGTGAGTCGTGTGCTCGGCGGGGTTCATCTCTGTGAGAAGGCCAACTGAGAAACCGTGCTTGCGCATCGAGGTTTTGATGCCCGCATCATCGCGTAGCCTCTCCAGGAAGCGGAGACTCTTCTCTGGGTTGGGCAGGTATGATAGCGGTCGAAGTGTGTGGAAGGTGTATCGTGCTTCATCTTGGACCTTCTTCCAGTCGCGATTCTTATGTGCCTTGACACGTCGTCCTGCACGCAGTGCCTCTCTTCGTCGGTTGATTCTGGCTTTGCGCTCTGCAATATCGCTCTCCATCTCTTCGACTTCGGCTGTTGTAGCACCCATAAGAACAATCTTCTTATCTCTTAAAGTGCTGACTGCGAGGCTCGGATCCTTGAACGGTGGCTTTAGAAGACCGACCTTGGGCGTAATCAAGAACTTCTGATTCGACGGCGGGATGTGAAGTTCCTCTGCCACGGAGTCCGAGAGGTCTTGTATTGTCGCATCGTCGTGGTATATAGGAAACTGGATGGGCTTGTTGTGAAGCTGGAGAGTGAGTCTGTAGACTGGCTCAACGTCGACTTCGTTGTCGATGTCCTCCAGGCTACTATGCGAACTGGTCATCGAGCGAGCGTCGTCATCGTATGGCACGCCGAGCGACGACGGATGGGATTCTGGGTCGGCCATGGCGCGGAAACAATTGAAAGCCTTCAAAGCAGCGGGCATGCAGTCGGTAGAAGACGTGTGGGAAGAAGGGCGAGTCGACGTAATAGGTATGTATATGTTTTTCCACGGGTGTCGATGTGGGCTATGATTGCCGTAGGATTCGTGCGTGCATGGACAAGGATGAGACAAAGGGAGGTTAACATACCTACAGGCGTTCAATGCGAGTCTATATCCGTGATTCGAGAAATATGTAATCGCCACGGGGACTAAGGTAAGGTAAGACGGGGATGTTCTGAGGCATTCGAATCGAAGAGCACAAGCAAGGCAGCTGCGATGACGTGAGCAGGAGAAAGACACAGCCCCAGTCGGCAGAACGAACGCCGATGCGAATTGCTAATGCACCACCTTACACTTTCTCTCAATGGCGGCTACTGCGGACTCTTTCATGATTTGAACGTGATTGCAAAAACATTGAATTCCCAGATACTGACCCGACTCGCAGTCTTGTCCAAACAACAATTCCGAGCGCCGACTCTCACATCGCAAGAGGTGGTATCATCTAACAAGCAACAATGTCATTCCCTCCGACCATCTTCCGAGTATCATCGTCATACAGCTCAAATCATTACACATTGCAGTACGCATTCATTATCTCCGCTACACCTTCCCCTCTTTCTAGACTTCCTGCGAGACATTGAAATTCGGGTCGGCCTTGTCGTTCCTGCTGGAACGGTTGCGCGTGCGGAGGACATGGAGTACGGCCATCGCCATGGTCGCTGCAAAGGCGAGCCTGAGAAGAGTAACAATGTCAGCTCATGATCTCTGTCAAGCTGATCGGGGTATACGTTGTCGGACTCACCATTCGAATGCAGCGAATACAGCTGCTGCCTTGGCCGCCGAGCATACATGTCCAAAGCAAACCCGATCGCTCAAGAACACCGCGAGCGCAATGAAGCCCGCGAACCAAAAGATCATCGTTACGGTCTCAACGCCCAGAATGGCGAATTTGTGATGCGCCCGCGTCTCGGAGAAGCGCCATGGCACAATGATGAGGTACAGAAGAGCGAGGATCGCCCAGACGGAGCAGAAGATGAGGTAGTTGACTTGGGAGGGCGAAGTATCATGCCAGTAGCCGGACCACCAGTTGGCGACTAGAAGAGACTGTCAGCGATCGACCACGGCTCGGGTCATTGCACATACCGTAAGCTGTCAAGCCCAGCACAATAATCGCGAAGATGGCTTGTATAACGCGGAGGACGAGAACAACCAGCCTGCTATCGAAGGCTGCCATGGTGCTACCGTAATTCGGGTCGAAGGTAGGTATCCGTTCGTGCGAAGGAGGTAGGTTTCGTGGTGGTGCGAGTGGTACGACTCTCGGCGATCGCTACGCAGAAATGCGCAAAGTACGAGGGAGCTCGATCGTTCGTTTGCTTCGAGCAGATTTCGGCGCTTTCGATTGTTTGCGATGCCCGTCGCGTTTGCGGGGCGGGGAATGGAATGCAAGATGGGCGATATGGAAGACCGATGAGACGCGGAGAGTAACTTTCCAGGTTTCCAGGTCTCAATCAAAAACGACCACGACCGTTGCGGAGAGTTCTTGCAGGGAAGATTGCTGTATCGACGGCGATGTTGAATAAGAATAGTAGCACTGCTCAACTCGTCTTATTACTTCTGTGGTTTCATTCGCAACAAGAATGGGCGCGAAAGTCTGGCAATAACAACGAGACGCGAACTTCGCCTAGCCATGACGTTCGTTCATGCATCGACTGTCGATTGCGCGGTCCTTTGTGCCAACGGCCAACGCGGTCGGGTGATCAGTCGCATGCTGTGCATGGTTCGCAAAGCCTGCTTATGGGGCGACTGGCGATTGTGGCGTCTGCTCCTCGTCTCAGACTTTGGACTTGCATCAAGCTTCTGACTTCTGAAACGCCTTCCTTTGGGACATCGCTGTTCGGGTGCCACGAGGTTGATCTTCTCTGCTTCGTCGCGTGCGACTCATGCCAACGAACGCAACCCGTAGTACACGACTTGCGACTGAGCGCTTCTAATGCTCTGATCCGCACCATTTCGTACTTTCTTCTCCCCAGCCTCGTGGTCCAACAAAGAACGAGGCAATCATTCGCCTCTCCCGCTCCCGAGACAAGCCCAAGCAAGGCGACTCGGTACATCCTCCCGCCGTCAACGTCACCTCACCGCAGTTGAACCTGTGCAGCGTCCATGAACAGCTGAGCACAGCCTGCAAGGCAGCGCCACGCCCTGCTGTACGACCTGTCAAGGCTTGTCTGTGTGTCCACGCGGCCATCCTTCCAACGTGGACTGGATTGCCGTTTTCTTCGACTGCCGCGGGCTTGCACAGATGACGAGATGTACACGATTGTAGATGCACCTTTGAAGTGGCACGATCTTGTTCGTTTAGGATGCCTCTCGACGATGGCGCCGACTTGGCTTGGCTGATCTCTCTTCAGTCAGAGACACACGCATCTCTCGCTTGGCTACCAACGACTTCTTTTGGGTGTTGCAAAAGTAGTCCAGGAAGCGGGGGATGCGAGAGCTCAAGTTGTGGGGTGCTCCGTGATTCCACCACCTTGGTAAGAAGGGCTGTACCACATGCTGAGAAGGAGACACGGACCCTAACAAGCGAATTGTTTGCTACTCCTCTGTCCAGTATCCTTATAACATAGCTACAGGCGTCTTGTTCGTCCACCGCTCGACTCTTTGTTCCCAGATACTTCTGTCGCTTCAAATCACTTTACACTTTGTCCAATTTTGATCGGGAATATATGCGCGGAAATCTAGTGTGCCACCTCTTTATGTCCAAAGCAAAGAACAAAAACGCCATGGCTATGCGACTCGTGGAAATCGAAAACAACACGCTCGTTGACTAGAGCTTCGACTTGGGCTTGCTCTCGGCCTCGATCTCGGCGTACATTTCGTCGATGAGCGGTCTGTAGAGCTTCGCGGTTTGGGGACGCTTGAGTTTCAATCTGCAAAGTGAGTGTCAGCACACCGAACATCCCATCATCTTTCGATTCTCGACTTACGTGGGGGTCAACAACTCGTTCTCGATGGTGAATGGCTCCAGCATCAACCGCACTGCTTTCACGTTCTCATAGCTGTTGAACTTGGCTTTCTTGCCCACCTTGGCAAGTTCTCTGAGCACCGCCTTCCGCACCTTGGGTTCTGACGCAGCTGCATCAATAGCCTTCATGTCCTCGGGGTTGACCTTCCTTCCCAGGACTTTCTCAAGGTAACCCGCGAAGATATCAGGCTGGACACCAAAGATGGCCACGAGGTTCGCTTGAGTACTATCACCGTGGACATAGCCTTGTGCGAGGTACGGGAGGTTGCCAAGGTACACGTTCTCGATGCGTTCGGGGGAGATGTATTCGCCCTGTGCGAGTTTGAGGACGTTCTTGACGCGGTCAATGATCCTGAAGCGGCCCATCTCGTCGACGGTGCAGATATCGCCTGTGCGGAACCAGCCATCCTCGGTGAAAGCCTTCTTCGTCTCGGCGTCGTTCTTGTAGTACTCCTTGAAGACCGTAGGACCACGAACAAGGAGCTCACCGCGAGGATGCGGCTTGTCGGTAGCAAGGTATTCCATGTCCGGCACGTCCATCAAACACAGTTCCGTGGCTGGCGCGACGGCACCGCAATTGCCAGCTGAGAAATCGCCTTCCAACTGCGCCAAGGCGATCGCATACGTCTCGGTCAGACCATAACCCTGATAGAAGTTGTTGGCAAAGACAACTCGCAGGAATTGGTGGAGACCAGGGTCCAGAGGAGCCGATCCAGAGATCATCGTCTGAGCGCGATCAAGACCAAGCGCAGCAGCCACCTTCCTCGCCCAGATACGGTCGTACAGCATATGACGGTTCGTTGCTTTGTCGACCGGGGCTTTGGTGAGATTCGTAGTCTTGGTATCGACAATGTATCGAGACAAGCTACCCCTGAAGCCTGGAGCTTCGATCGTTTGCGTCTTGATGGCACCTCCGAAACGGTTGAATAGACGAGGAACACTGGTGAAAGCAGTCGGCCTGATGAGCTTAAGATCATCTACCAGCTCCAAGACGTTTCCATGGAAGTAGCCAATGGCTGAGCCAGCCCACAGAGCACCATGCTCCGTCACACGCTGGAAGATGTGTGCGAGTGGCAAGTACGAGCAGATGATGTCGTTCTTAGATTGCTTGCAAATTGTGAGAGAAGACGAAGCAGCGGCCACGGCGTTTCTGTGCGTCAAAATAACACCCTTGGGGTTGCCCGTCGTGCCAGAAGTGTAGTTGATGGTGACAGTGTCATCAGGTCGAGGTGGAGTGTATGGCCGTGGCGAAGTCTCGCCAATCTTTTCGACATGGCGCATTTCGTGGACTTGAACGTTGTGCTGGGCAGCCATTGAATTGAGAAGATCTTTCTTCGAGAAGCCCGCCAGCTCGCCATCAACTGATATCGGATCCAGAGAGATGATCAGCTTCAGCGACGGACACCTCGGTGCAAGCTTGAGCAAGGCTGGAATATGCGGGAGCGAGCAGCATACAGCCGTCAAACCCGCATGATTGATGATGTACTCGACCGCATCGGGACCAAGGGTGTCGTACAATGAGACGCTAAAGAGCGACTGCGACATGCACGCCAGATCGGTAATCTGCCATTCCGGACGGTTCTGACACCAGAGTCCAACACCGTATTGTCGTCCAATGACACCCACAGACTCGTGCAGAGCCACCAAACCGACACCGAAATTCGCTCTCCTCTTCTGCACTTGGCTGTAGGTCTCCCATACGTATTTGCCAAAGGTCTTGGTCGCTGGATCATAGGGTCGGTATCCTAAGCATTTGCTGTTCGGTACACGAGCAACGGACTGCTCGAAAAACTCATGGGCAGTTGTCACGGCTGGATCGAGGGAGTGCACGACACCTTCAGTGTTCCTCCAATGCCGGTATACCGCGCTGCGACCTTGTTTTGAACTGCCAGGAACTGTGATGGAATATGGAGCACCTGGTGGTGGGGGAGGGACGATCTTGGCCGCCTCGTCGAGGGCCACCATGCCTTGCGTCATGGTGATTGTAGGGAAGGATGTGTATCGCAGGCGGGAAGCGACTAGTATAGCTGATCGATCGTGGAACAAGTGTTGTACAAGATACGGGATTCGGCGGCGGAGATCGGCGAGGTTTAGGCGATGAGATGTATCAGATTCAGGTTATCGCGACACTCTCTGCTGAAGGGCAAAGTGTCAGTGGAAGTGCTCATGGTATCATGCTGTGCGCCCACTCATTCGGCGAGTCCGAGGATTAGAGCCTCATACTTAGATGTTTGACACTGTCGACGGCGGCTGTATAATTGAGCCAGAGGATGGAGGCGTCTCTCGTGCAGACAGGGAAGGGACAGTAGTGTCGGCTACCAAGAAAGATGTACAGAGGAAGAAGAGGAGGAAACGACGGGATCACTTGACCATGTGCAAGGCCATGTGTGGGTGGTGGTGGATGCAGCTCTGTGCACAGCAGAAGAGCCAACATACCGAGGCTCAAAAAGTCTCGCCGGGCTCAATGTAGAAGAAGCTCCGGAGCGGCATCAGCCCTCGTCGACAGCGACAAAGCGAACTTGTGCCGCCGACACAAACGCAACAGCGACGCAAAGCGCCGTCTCTAACAAAAAGTCGGGCTTGTTCACTAACTCACCGCACCGATGAGCAGGGATGGGATAGCAATCAGGGTGCTGCTCTCTGTCACATGCCAGCCGCCAGCTCGCACCTCCCAGCTCCATGTTCCGCTTCGTACCTTCCCTTCGTCATCGCATCCAGCGGGCCAGCGCCAGCCAAACGCCGCGCTTGGCATCTGCACGCACGCCTCAAGCCGAAACCCTCGAACCTCAACCGCGCCCTGTCCGAGGCTCCCCGACTCTCGCTCTCTCGCCGCTTCACACGTGCGACACTAGGTAGTAAGCCGACTTCATGTGATCCATCTGCCCAACAACCATTATCCTGACTGCGGGAACGTCGGCCATACATGGAGAGGATGGAGTCGGGAAATACCCTGAAAGTCCCTGCGTCCCGCCGTGAGGGCAGCCGTCAAGAAACGTTGACATTCCATGTCCTTGAGTGAAAGATCGAACAGCCAGCGTCCTCATACTCGGCAACATGCAAAAGCCCAGGAAGCAAAGCACGGGTGTACAAGTCACGAGCCACGGTATTGCTATGCATCAAAGCATAGCGTGAGCGGTTTCGGTCTAAGCACCCGCTCGAACTGTGATCTCTTGCAGCCCAGCACGGACTCCAACTGTCTGCTGTTCCTTCGAAAACGCTGGCGTCGAGGCTTATCAAGGCTTTGATGTGCACGAGAGACGCTCATAGCCAGATATATCATAAGTACAGAGTCACTCGAAGAGTTGTGCCGGTTGAGACGTGAGAATGAACGAAAGACGGTAAGAGTGTGTCGACAGTGCAGATGATCATCAATCGACATGTAGCAACACAAGTTGCATGCGCGACATCCGGAGACTGCGACCGTAGTGCTCGTTCACATGGGTTATGAACGAATAACAAAAGTCAAAGGCTGCACCACCATCCTAATGCCGCTGATATGTCCTGGTGGATCTGGCTTGCGACCATTCAACAGGATTGAAGTCCGAGTCGGCCCTGCGCACGACCAAGCACAAGAGCCAGGAAATGGCACACATTCGCGGCCTATTCGCGCTCCTCTACAGGCAATGGCAACCATTCGATTTAGTACCGACGACTCCAATCAGGTCCACGGCTATCCGAGCATACACAACGTACATGAGACGCCGTAGACGGCCTTGTGAGCATTACAAGTACTACACCTAAGGCGATGCACACAGCAATGGAGACTGAACATAAATACGTAACCGGTCCTCGATTACCCTTCTACATACCACAAACGCTTTATTTACCCAACCAGTACGAGCCAACATGAATGCAGTCAACACCAAAACATACCAGCTTCCGCAAGAGGCCACTTGGCTAAGTACGATCCGAAGGTTGTACGTACCCGACTCATCACTTACATATGCTACCAGTCACCGGCTGCCCCAGTGGGATCGGGAAAGAACTCGCAGCATACGTCGCCGCTCAGCCAGGCCAAAGAGTCGTAGCCACCGCAAGATCCATACGATCCCTTTCTTTCCTCCCAGACGACAGCAGCAACATCCTCAAGCTCGCCCTCGATGTAAAAGTCGCCAGCTTCTGTTGACGCAGCATTTGACGCTGCTACCAAGCATTTCGGGTCCCTCGACGTAGTCGTCAACAATGCCGGATATTCTTTAGCAGGCGACACTGAAGCCGTCTCGGAGGACGCGTTATTTTAAGGCGCAAAAATAACGAGGGTCGTCAAGCCGCCGTGAGTTGCGGCAGTTCAGGGGTCACTTTCCTTAAGCTGATGTACCTCAAAGTACGTCCCAGCAAGACTTACCTTCACTTTTGACACTGAAACCATTGAATCGACATGTCTCGACCGTCGACATGCTGCAACAACAAAGCGAGTTCAAAGAAACGTCATCGAATTGGGTATTGTAACCTAGCTTTTCCCTCCATGCTTCCCCAGCCTGTCATCTGAACTAAACGGTTGGCTTCGTAGGCGCACTGGCATCACCAGTCACGTCACCATTATCGGCACCCTTCTCCTCTGGCTTCGTGGCCGCGTTCTTGAAAGACTGCTCAAAGTCGGCGATGATGTCATCGATGTGCTCAGTGCCGACGGAAATACGGATAAGATCCTGCAAAGACGAAGGGTTAGAACACGATGGGTCTTGGGGTCTAGATTTGGGGTGACAACATACCTCAGTAACACCACTGCTGACCTTCTCCTCGTCGCTAAGTTGCTCATGGGTCGTCGTCCAAGGGTGAATGGCCAAAGTCTTTGAATCGCCAACATTTGCAAGGTTAGAAATCAGCTTGAAGCCATCGACAACCTGGCTACCGGCCTTCTCGCCACCCTTGACGCCGAAAGACAACACACCACCAAAGCCGCGCTTCAGGTACTTCTTCGCAAGCTGGTGGCTCTTGTGGCTCTCGAGACCCGGATAGCTGACCCACGCAACATTCTCGTTCTTCTCCAGCCATTGCGCAAGCTTCAGCGCGTTCTCGGCGTGTCGTTCGCAGCGCAAGCTCAGGGTCTCGATACCGAGGAGGAGCTGCTGAGCGGCGAAGGGGTTAAGCGCAGCACCGAGATCACGGAGGATCTCGACTCGCAGGCGGATGATATAGGTGATGGCGCCGAAAGTGTCCCAGAATTTTAAGCCATGGTAGCCGTCTGACGGCTCGGTCATCTGAGGGAATCGCTTGCGAGCGGCGTCAGTGCCCCAGTCGAACTTGCCGGCGTCAACGACGACACCGCCAATGGTCGTTCCGTGGCCACCGATCCACTTGGTCGCGCTGTGCACGACAATGTCCGCTCCGTGCTCGATTGGACGGAAGTAGTACCCACCGGCACCAAAGGTGTTGTCGACGACGACCGGTACACCAGCCTCATGAGCCACCTTGACGATGGCCTCGAGGTCTGGAACGTTATATCTCGGGTTGCCAATGGTCTCCACGTAGACTGCCTTGGTCTTCTCGTCGATGAGCTTCTTGAACTCCTCAGGGTCATCGCCGTTGACGAATTTGGTGGTGATGCCGAGTCGCGGCATGAAGACCTTCAGCTGGTTGTAGGTGCCGCCGTAGAGGTTGGAGGTCGAGACGATGTTGTCACCGGCGTGGGCGAGAGCTGCAATGGCCATGAACTGAGCTGCCTGACCCGATGATGTTGCAAGAGCTGCGACACCACCTTCCAGCGCTGCGACTCGCTTCTCGAGGACGTCAACGGTTGGGTTCATGATACGCGAGTAGATGTTGCCAAACTCCTTGAGGCCAAAGAGCCTCGCGCCGTGGGCCGAGTCATTGAAGGTGTAGGAGGTGGTTGCGTAGATGGGGACTGCTCGAGATTTGGTTGCTGGGTCGGGCTCCGCACCTGTTCACACGCAGGGTGTTAGTGGTGAGTATGACGGAGTCACTGTCTACTCTACTCACCAGCGTGCAGCTGGAGGGTCTCAAACTTGGGGGCAAGCTCTTCGCCAGACATTTTGGCGACTTGTTGTTTCAGCTGTGTAAGACGAGGAAGTGCTGCAGATTTCCTGGGCATGCACTGTAAAACGGGAACGAGATTGTTGGAATGTCACTGCAGATGCAAGAGAAGCTACCTTATCCAACGTGCGAGGAGCGGGATGATGAGTGTTTGGAAGACAATGGCACAATTTCGTTGTCGAGCCCACAGCCCCGCGTGCCTGCGCGATGAAGCTCACGTCTTCACCCCGCAACGCGAGCACGCCATCATTTAGTTTGCTGCGGTTTGCCCTGCTACTGGCCAATGCTGGATGGACCAAGGGCTCTGGCCTCGCAAAGGCGGCCATCCCATCTCCATCGTCTCGGCACTCTCCTCCTTTGGACCTCGAGGTCCTCGTCAATGCAAGTCCCAGCCCATCCCAGCCGTCGATCTCGCTCTTGCCGGGCAGTCGTGCAGCTTCGAAAGCTCGACGACAACACCACCATCTTCAACGGCGCCGTGCACTATCATCGCCGCCACCTGCTATCACCAATCGCCGCAAGACTGCCATATCTTCACCCGGGCTCTTTGGTAGACGCTGTGCCTGGTCGTGACGGCGGCAAGGCAACAGACGCTGGCGATTCGGCGATGTGAACTTTGGACGTCCTTAGATCACGCACGACCTGCACCATCTGCCCAGCGCTCTCGTACTGCGTTTCGCACGACACAAACGCATCATCCGCGCTATCGCTGGCTTCCGCATCTGCCGACTCTCGCTGCACATCTATGATGGGTAGAGGATGTGCTCCCAGCTTCAAGGGTACGAGCAGAACATTGAACACGTTCTCCGCGCCATCTTCCAAGGCAAAGTGGCATCGCCGTTGTCCACCCACGAGCCACGTGTCCGCCTCAGTGCCGACATCACAAACGAACGAGGATTGACTGTCATCCTCTCCGTGTATTCTGAATGTTGGCACAGACGGAAAGAGGCTCTTCGCACTCCAAGCTCCTGTATGTCTGACGCGCACGCTGGCCTGTACTGGCTGGCCCAGGGTGAGAACTGTTGGGGTCGAGTTGACCAGGCTTCGAACATGCAGCAGATCCAGGGAAGCGCTGAAGACGGTATCAACGTTGGGAACATCCACGGATAGGGTGATTCGCCGTGTTGCTTCACTTTCAAAGCCGTCATCTGTCCAACTCGTCGATGTATTTTCTCCATGCCATTGACGTAGCCAATGAGTCACGGGATGCCTCCTGCTCTCGGGCAGGGTGTCGGCCAGCTCTTGCCAGCCCATTGCTTCGAAGCTCGGGATGTTCGCCTCTCCCATGAATGCGGCTGCCTCGAGATCAATGTTGCCAATGTAACGCTTCGCTCGTTGGTGCAGCACTGGCACCAGCAGTCGATAGAGGTCTTGAAATTGAGACTTTCTCAAATCTCCAGCGAACTTTCTTCGAAGCCCGACAAGATACAGCTCGTCAATGGGTTGATAACTCACTGCGAGCGCCAAAGCAGCATCGCGCTTGAGTGTCTTGCCATTGGCTGATGATTTGCGAGTGATCTTGTAGACCAGTTTCATCGGCTGCGATTTGTAGACCGTCACCGGCAAAGGCAGCTCCGGTGGATCCTCCACGGCGTAGATTGGCGAATCTGCCAGGTGAGCTGCCATCATCAAGAACGGCGTCTTGGCAGTCGTACGGACTGTAAAGTTCGAGAACAGCGCATCAAGATGGAAAATGTCGTTCACGTCAACGTCCAAGGGCAGTCCGTTTGACAGCCGAGCCGATTGCACGTGAGCGAATGCGCCGTCGCCAGTTGTATAATGAATCTCCAGACGCAGAGCAATGTCTGCGTTGGCATGCTCGACGGTGTACGGAACAACTAGAACAGCTTCTGCATTTGGATGTAACGCTTTAAAGTTGCGCTGGCCAGGCTTTCCAGGTTCACCTTTGTCTAGCTCGATTCCAGTCGAAACAGTGTCTGCTAGATGGAGTCTCAAGCCAGCCGATATCGGTTTCAGTCGTACTTCAATGCCTTGTATGTCGTTTTGTCCAGCATTGAGGATGAGCTCAAGGCGACGTGGCTTGTCGATGTGAATATCCCTTCCGCGTCTCACTTCCACACTTAACGCGCGTTCGGCTGGATAGAGAAAGACGAATGCAGGCGCCTTCTCAGGCTCCGTCACTGTGACAGTGGGTGGCTCAATTTCCGTAAACCCAAGTGGTGTAGGTTTTGGCGGAGGGCGCAGTTCTTCGAGGAAGCAGATCTTGTTGGCGCGGAGCTGTATCTTGTCAACCACAAATGCACCATGCGCTACGGCATTGGCTTTGATAGCAATTCTGTTTAGACCCTTCTTGACGGTGAGTTTACCGCTGGTCACCCAGATCTCATGACTGGGATCGTCATGGCTGACAAGGCGTGCTCCAGCTTCATCGATATCAACCTCGTCATCAAGGACATGCTCGAGCTCCAGAAAAAGGCTGAAACCGTCCGTGCTTGGATCGTGAACGACCTCACGTTGAAAGTTCGCTCTACTGAAGAACGTTTTCATTGGCTGAAAAGCGTCGTGCTGCAGGACTCGAGATGCCGCAACGAGGTCGAAAAGCAAACCCGTTGTCTCGATGTCGTTGTCACTTCCCGTTTCAGTGATGCGAGAGTCCATGCGTAAGTGTGGGACCTTCCTTTCGATTCTCCTCTCAATCACTTTCGCGAGCAGGTTGAGACCGTTTGTGACGTAGTCTTCAAATCGCTGCAATTGCTTCAAACATCGAGAGTAGAGGCCAAGGGCTTGAAGTGCTACCAAATCCCAACTGTCTGCCGACAGTGACGGCAAAATGTGCTGAAAGTGGGAGGCTGCTTCTGCAAAGTCCTGCTGCTGACATTTGAGAATGGCCAGATCGCCAAGGAGCATATCTGCAGATTTGCCCTGTGTCGCTGCATAGTAATGGCGGATGGCGAAATTTGTGATACGCTCGTACGCCACTTGAAAGCTGTTCTCGTCCTCCAGAGCCTTTCGCAACCCAGGGCTAAGATGGTCCTCGGGGCATCCTGTGTGTACTGTATCGGCTAGCACGGAGTCGGTTGCGGCGTCCTCTAGGCTGATGTCCTCTATTCGCTTCAATCGTGAATGCTTGGCAAATGCCCATCCTGCGTACCAACCCCTTGTTCGAGCAAGCTGTTCCAACATCTTTCGGCGCGTCGAGATCAGATCTGCGCGGTATGTGGCCAGCTCGGCCTGCCCTGGGATACCAGTGGGGTTTACAGTTCCGGAGCCAGAGCTGGACCCAGGTCTGAAGGCATGGTCGTCTTGGGTTCTGGGTCTGGTAAGTGGTTGCTGCGGCTCCAGCTGGTTGACCTGGTTCGGTGGAAGGCTCGTGGTACGTTGCGGATGTGTGTTCGCTCCCAAACCCAGGTTAAGAATTGGGCGTTTCGGCTTCCCGTTTGGTATCTGCTTAGATTCCTCGAATCCAAGCCGTGTAATGTCGACCAAGGCAGGCGCTGCTGTCTCTTCAAGGACTAACCCCGCTACGGCCCATGTCCATGAACACACAAGAGACTCGATTTCGGCGGTCTTATTCCCCTTGTTTTCGTGTTCTGCCCTCGTCATGAGGTCCTGCCTCAGTGTCCTCGCGATGTTGTGAATGAAACTCGATGCTCGCCAACACACTTCAGAGGTTAAGACGAGGTCTTCGCCGCCCTCCTTGTTCGCGTCGACACCAAGCTGAGCACGAGCGGAACGAGTGTTAGCCAGCCGCAAAATCAACGCTTTCTGCCGCGTGAAAATGTAGGAAAAGAAGTCGAAAATGGAGATATTGCTCCTGACAATCTTCTCCCTGTAATCTCTGTCAAACAAAGCATCTGCATCGCGTGAATCATTCATCGTGTCGTCATTCGTGCCGTTAGTTGAATGCCCAGGCAGCCCAACAATGCGCTCTCTGATATCATCGGTATAGGCTGCGAAGCTCGTGGCGGTCCCCTGGGCCTCGCCCGAGGCGATCTCTCGCAGAACCAGCTCCAGGCCGAGTGAAAGTTCGTCGTATATGGCCAAAGCGTCTTCTACCAAGCCAATGCTCTCCAAGGCTTTAGCAAGGCCCTCTTTGTGGATGAAGAAAGTACAAAAGTTCCAGCCGGGTAGCGATCTCCGAGCTTCCTGCTCGGCTATGTCGGCCTCATATTGACGAACCCTTCGATCAAAGGGCTCCAGGATGAGACATTTCAGCTTGCCAATGAAGTCACTCCAGGTGTTCTCGCGCTCTTGTGGTGTCTCTTCATGGGTCTCTGCCACCGCTGGTGTCGGAAGGAGATCTGCAGGCGCTCTAGCCTTTGGTATGCGGATTTGCGCAACTCGGTCGAGATATGACTTTCCAGAATCGTTGAAGTCTGCCCGTAACCGGTCGAAGACAGTGCGAGTGCTCTTACCAATCAGCTTCGTGCCGGACTTGCGCTCTTTCAGCTCATCTGGATCCCTGGTCCCTTCTCGCCATCGAGGTTCGCTGGCAGCAATCGTATCGGGAATGACCACATGCAGGATCATCCATTCGAACGCATCGTGGTCCTCGCGCTTTCCCTCAGGCTGAACGCTTTCTCTAATCCATTCCCGTATCTTCCTGCGGTCGCTGTCCTTGTAGGCATCTTTGTCGTCGCATCGTAGCACATAGACCTTTAGGTAGGGACTGGTCCTGAAACCAGGTATTTGATGTCTCCTTTCCTTCACCGCATTTTTGCGCGCCTCAGAGCCTCCTCGAACGATGTCGAAGCTATTCGGTGCCTCCGAGTCCGTCTCAGATGTGGTGGGCCGGAGGTTATTCGAGGTGGACTTATCGGGTGTGAAATCGAGGTGGAGGGATTTGATCTGGCGTAGAGGTCTAGGCGGTGACTGCCAATTGAGATTCCGCAGAGGCAGTCGAGCCGCTATGTCTGCCGAAACCAGTGGGAAGACACCAGAAGGGTCATGATACTCGACTGTGAGCACTAGTCAGCCATAAATGTTCTGGTTGCACAATGGCGACGCTGCGCGCACCTGTGACCTTGCTCGAGCTTTGGGCGGTGGGTTCTGCGTGCATATCCAGTCCAGCCTTCGCAGAGCCTGGCTGTCCGCATTGCGCTGGTCGCACGAGATGCGCAATGCACTAGACGGCCAGTAGCATGGTCGAGGTGTATGATAGCAGGATGACAAGAGCTGTGGCAGGTCTGGCAGCGAGACACCTTGAACGTTGCAGTGGTTCGTTCCCTAGCTGCGATGGAATGCTTCCGTGTGCACGGTGACGTTTTGCGCTGCTGTCATTGGTGCTCTTTGCTTTGCGACTTCACGAGAACTCCCGTTGCTTCAACATCACCTCCCCGAAGTTCACGAGCGCTTGCACCGCATCAACACCACTTGGCCCTGCCATTGAAGCGCTCAACATGCAGCCGACACTCCTGCGGCAGGTATGGAAAGGGATTTTGGTGCATACAAGGCCTTGTGCTGACGCAATAAACAGTCCGCACGTCCGACCTCCATAACCCGCGACTTTGTATCTGGTATTCAGGAGCACGACGCACCCCCTCGAACCACGAGCTAACGGATTAAAGGGCAACATCCATGGAGACAGCCCGTCGTACGTCAATGGCATCCGGCAGTGCTTGGAGCCGTACGTTAACAGGAGGAATCACAGACCTATGAGACGTTCAAGAGCAAATATGGCCCTCAGTAGGTGTTGCGCCGGGCAAGTGAGAGTGGCTATGTGCTTATAAATTTTGCACACAGATACAAGATCCCGTTCAACGTCTACGGCGTTGACGCGAAGCGCTTGATCAGATAGTACGAACATCCGAGCAATACCGAGCCTCTTTACGACCAGCCCACTGACCATTTCCTTAGCGGTGGCCTCGCAGGCGCTTTCGGAGCTGCGGCTGGCATCTTCGCCATCTTCTTCTTCGACGGCGTGCCACGAGTGCAGAAGGTATGATTCATGGCTGAGCACGGGACTGGCAGGGACTGACTTCTCTAGGATATCCTCCAAAAGGTTCCGATCATCGGTAGCTTCTTCGTCCACGAAGTACCCCCGGAGGACAACCCATTTTAAGCGATGCGACGCTCGAGCGAATGCGAAAACCAGTAACTGTAAATATGAGCAAGGAGTCTGTACTCAATAGAAAAGAATGGTTTCGTCATGTTGCATACTCCGTTGCGCAACGGTATGGTTACACACTGCCGGCAGGCCTATTATGCACATGCACGGGGTTCCGATTGAGACGCTTCACCTCGAGTTGGAGCCTTCTTGTGCCCAAAGGAGGCTCTCGCCAAGGAAATATACATGGACGTATCGATTGCTACAGCGAGCTGTGCTAACGCTGCGCTTTAGTTGGGGGATGCTCGTCTTAGGATTAATCAATACCCCTGCCCTGGTGCAGAGAGGGCCGGAAATTACAGAGACACATGTGAGAATGGAACAGGTCAAGAAGAAAAGATCAGCGACTTCATCGAGGGTATCTCGCCCAGTTTCCAACTGCAAGCATTCAGCGCCACGCATAAATCTAGCCTTGAGCGGCCGCTTGAACAGCTCATTCAAATTGCAAAGTGGTCAGATCATCCACGCACAACCCCTGGAACGCGAATGTCGATGCGCTGCCACTTCTTCATGTCACAACGCTGGCACGCCATCGCCGCACTTAGTACGTCTTTGGCCCTAACCCCATCCGCCTTGAGCACTTTGATCACACAGGTCGCGGTGTCGTCGGAAGCTCTTCGCCCGAACATTCGAAAGCCATTCGCCGAAGATCGCTTCCAGTAGACCGTCGCTTCGACCTCGCTGCAAGGAATCTGAGTCAAATACATGTTGAGCCAAGAGTCGGCAGAGCTCAGCTTGGTTCGGAATTGCGTTGTGCTCATTCGAATAATGTCTGCCTCGGAGTGGAAGATTGGATTGAACAGGACGGCTGGTCCGGAAAGTGCTTTGGCCAGACAGTGGACACCCTCGTGACTATCGGAGTTTTGTAGTTTCTCGTTCGAGCTGGCTTGCGACTTCTGTCTTTCGTTCGAAGGTCCAGACGCGTTGCTGTTGTCATGCACGAAGCGAGACAGCTCAGGCTTCGACATCTTCATCTTTGGAACGAACCCCAGGAACATGATGCGTTGGAGATGCGGTGATCGCCGAATAACTTGGAACCATTGTCCGCAAACTCGTTGGTTCAGCAAGAGGTCTTTCATGCACAGGTTTTGCAGGATATATTCGAGCAGCTCTGCTGGCAATGAATTGATCGAAGCCATCGGGTCGCAGGTCGTGGTGTGGCGGCGCAGGTGGTGGTTTTCGGGTTGCTCAAGAGTGCCAGGAAGCAGTGCGAAAAGTGGTCGCGTGCGCAATAGGTAGTGGGAAGCTACCAAACAAAGACAACAGGATTGACTGCGTCACTTAGCTAGGTACAGTAATCTGCCGTTCACTGCCGACTGGTAGCCCAAAAGCACGAGGGTGGAGCGGATCCGGGATGGAGGGAGTGAGGGAATGGTGAAAGGTTCAGTATCAATATCAGACACTGCACTCACAGAAACAACGGTCTGCTGGCTGGCCCTCGTTGCACTGCCTTGTATATCGCTCGCCAGGTGGTGCCGAGTACTTGCCCAGCTCATGGCAATCCGCGGCGCGTACTTGGCCAGCAACCCCCGGCGCTCGTCGGTGGCCATGGCGTTGACTCTCACGCAGTAACATCATCTGCGGACACAGGCGTGTTTCGATTATGTCCGTGGCCGCGCAAGAAACGCAGAACAGTAAAGCTAGTCCCTTGGCTTGGACGCGAAGTGAACGGATTCCGTGAAGCTGGAAGCTCGCCGATTCGATGTTGCGTACGTCACGTCACATGTGAGCTGGCGTGGTGAACGTGCTGCGGGGAGAACCTTCATCTGATCCAAAACATTCGACTGCCTGTGATCCTGCAAGATACTTACTATCCTCCATTCCTTCGAGATGTTCAAAAAGAAACCTACCATCAAGCCCTTGGCGCCCTTACGATCCTCTGATCGACGAAAGCTCGCCGACCAAATCATCAGTGACTTTGGGCTTGGAAGCCAGGATGAGACGGCAAAAGATGAGCAGACTCCAGAGCAAAAGGCCGAGGCCACGGCGGCGAGGACAAGTCTGAGAAACTCCCTCTTGCCAGACAATTCACAATCAGCGAGGTTTTCAACGACTCATGGGCCGGAGCTCAAACCATTGAACGGCACCGTTTACGTGGGTAGTCAGAATGGTGAAGAAGCTCGAGCCCTGTGGTTCCAGATCGAGAACCGATTGTATCCGACGGTCTATACATTATGGAGGAACCCTGACATCGTAGAAATACTACACACCCCTGAGATCGTGGTCAAGAAGCTTCAGGGCGGTGCAGATTTGATGACCCCAGGACTCGCTGGCGGACCTCCATTCCCGCCAAAGGCGAAGAAGGGTGCTGTGGTAGCAATCGCAAGTACGGATAGGCCAGCGGTTCCTGTGGCCGTTGGGGTCTGCGAGATTGATGTCAGTGCGTTGGAGAGAGTGCAAGGCGCTCGAGGGCACGCTGTGGAGAACATGCATTGGGTAGGAGATGAGCTTTGGAGCTATAGCACAAGCAGCAGACCAGGACAACAGCCGCCCGAAGAGATTGAGGGATGGTCAAAGGTGCTCGAGAGACGAGGTTTGGTGGAGAGCGTGCAAGATATGACATTGGAAGATCAGGACGAAGCTGGTGGTGTGTCTCTTCAGAACGGCAAAGAAACGGGTCAAAACGGACACTCGGAAACCGTGGCAGCAGAGATTGGAGACGGAGGAGAACTACCCACGCAATCAGAGACGAAGGTGCTCACGCAGAAAGAAGTGGACGACGCTTTCTACAACGCATTCTTATACGGCATTCACCATCACAAGACGACCAACCCGAACCAGACCAATTTTGGCCTCGTGTTTCCTTTATCACAATCATTCGTCATGTCCAATCTGGTCCAGCCATTCTTGCCAGCCTTCACGCCAGAGCAGAAAGAACAATTACAGATCAAGAAGACATCGTGGAAGAACATCAAGAAGTTTGTCAAAAGCTTTGACAAGAAGAAGATCGTCAAGACCAAAGAGAAAGATGGGCACGAGCTTGTGGTGTTGGATATCGACTTTGATGATACTGAGATTGTCAACTTCAAGTCATATCGATTACCCAAGAAAGAGACATTGGCCGGATCTTCGCAGGGACGGGGAGAGACCGCGACCGACAAGATTGACACTGGAGACGACTCTGTAGGTCAGAAACTGCAGGTTGTTACCTACTATCGCCCGACCTCAAAGTTACAACCAGTGTTCGATGCTGCATTGGCCACGAAGACACTGTACACGCCACCTGAAGTGCGTGAACTCATTACTGCCTATGTGGAAGCAGAGAACCTGGTTTCTGAGACGAATAAGCGACTAATCAGACTGAATCCTACCCTGGCGAATTCAGTATTCGATGGTTCGGGACAGCTTGACAAAGAAGTTCTAGCGAAAGGTTCCGTGCCTCGAGACGCACTCGTCGATCGAATTTTGCATGCAATGGCCAACTCGTATGCCATCGTCAAGAACGGAACCGACACCAGCAGTGTCAAAGCGAAGAGCGGCGCACCACCAAAAATCCACATCACGCTAGAAACTCGCAGCGGCAACAAAACCGTGACAAAGGTCTCAGGTTTGGAAGCATACCACGTCAACCCACGGCCGTTGGCTGATGAGCTCCGAAAGGTGTGCGCTGGGTCGACGAGCGTGGAGCCCTTAGCTGGGGCAACTAAGAAGAACGAAGCCGCCGTCATGGAAATCATGGTCCAAGGACCGCAGAAAGATGCTGTGGTGAAGGCTCTGGACAGGCGAGGCGTCGACAAGCGTTGGATAGAAGTGCTGGATAAGACAAAGGGGAAGAAGCGGTAGACGTACTTTCGACGCCTAAGGCGAGCCTGCATTCTATGGCATTCAGATTCATCTGTCGCGAATTGCCGGCTGGGACGGCGCAACCAGATCAAAACAGCTCTAGCACGGTCCACCCCACATGCATGTCTAGTGAATACGGTTGAGGGATTCGCAAGCAATGCTCGATTTAGAAGACTATGTTGTGCAACCTCTGCGGCATTGATCGGCAAGCTATTCTTGCAAACCCCAATCAAGCTTGAGTTCCTGGTCCCTTTGACGCGCGAGGCGGCTGTGAGGTTGCAGTACGAAGTCGCTCGCTCGCAGATCAACGTCAAGGTAGCACACATGATACGTCTACCTCAGCTCTGCGTCATGAGAGCTGAATCTCCAAGCACGCTGTTGTCTTGCCAACACACGAAATTGACGTCGAACACTGGTGACGATGAAAGAAGACGTACACTCATACACCTCTCCGCCTGGAAAGCCTCATCAACGGCAGAGATCATCGTGGTCCGCGCCTGAGGTCTATCTCGCACCTCCCGAGACGGAGGTCGTCACTTCGACGGAAAACAAGATCGCGACTCACGATGGGAAACAAGTGGCACCGGAGGTTGCGCCAGAAGTTGTTTCAGACGAAGCCCTGCCACAATGCGTAGACCAAGAGGACGAGAAAGAAGCCATAACCTGGGATCATTCATCGAGCATAACAGCAAAGGCCGAGCCCCCTGCGCGTAGTTGCTGGGGAAGAAACCACAAGATCCTGATCTGGTTGTCCGCTGGTGCAATACTGCTTCTTGTGGTGGCTGGTGCCTTGGGCGCTGGTCTAGGCGTCGCTCTGAATCGAGCTTCTCGGAACAAGCCCTCTCCTTCAACAACTGGCACTGCCAGCGCGGGGGACATCACCTTGGTCGATGCGTACGCCATCGCCACGCCAATATCTACAAGCCCTCCAGTTGGTACACGAGCATTGGCGCTCGACAGCTCTAAAGACTCTCCAGCTACTTGTCTCCTTCAGCAAGACCAGCAAGTCGCATGGGACTGCGATCTCGTCCCAGACGCCCGTCTCGATCTTAAACTGGACAATTCGTCTGGCAGCTTGTTCGGGCAGGTCTTCTATGCGTCAAATTACACAGGAACGTCGTACGGCGCTCAGGCCCCGAGCATGAACACCTCCTTAGCCCGGCTCTACACGGTCGTTGACGAGACGTGCCCAGCCTCTGGTATTGCGCTCTACTTCCAGCACCTTTACGATAAGATTGTTGTCGTACCAGAGGACGCCATTACAACAGCTTCAAGCGGTAGCAAGAGTAGAAGGTGGAAACGCCGTCTATCACGAGTCGAGCGCCTTAAAAAGAGGACAATCGCCACACCCGGCGAGAAGCCCTGGATTTGCATCTTCAACAACACCCTTCTAGAAACATTCATTTACGTTGATAAACCACTTCAGGCGATGACAGCCACAGTTACGTCGGTCTCGACTACCGCTACCACCATGAGCACAAACACGATCTTCCCAAACACAATCACTACAGTTACGCCGCCATCCGCAACCACGACAGCCTCTCTCTCCTCTTCTTCTACCTGGAATCCCTACTGGAATTTGTGGAGCGAACTCACCACCTTTCCGCTCGTAGTCAAACTCGGAGAACGCCGCCTTGCGAACAACCACATTCAGCCCTACTGTCAGCAATACCAGATCTCCGACGACGGCGAGGCGGATTGGATAGCAGACCGTGATGGAAACCCCATCATCGTGGAGTTGGAAGAGTCTGCTCCTCATTCATCATCGGTGAAAGATGGTGAGGCTTGTCGATGTCAGTGGATGAGTGGAGAGTGAGGTCGTGATGGAGTCGGCGTGACAAAGAGGGCAGAGGGGTGAGGTTGGGAGTGGGCTGGTCGTGAGGATAGCTGGCCGCTTTTCTCGTCAGTTTGTGTGAGATATCGCAGTCCTCTTGTTGATGCGGTGTCGACGTGATAATGTCTGTGGCTGTGCGCCTGGTTGCTTCAGGGGTACGAGATACATATAGAAAGATCTTCAGGAAATGTGTTTCGAGCGGATCGCTGAGCGTACAGTATATGTTCTCAAAACAGGTTCCGAAATCGGTTTTCTTACGAGTTTTCTTACCAGCATGGCAACTAGAGACCAGGCATGCCCGACATCCAATGGTTTACTCCCTGTCATGTGTCTAGTAAGTCAGTGCTAGAACTACAATGTTCATTGTGTGCATACATGGTCTCAAGACCAGTTCGACACCTGATATCGATACTAGTAAGAAGTAGAACAAGAATGAACATACCCTAGCGTCTAAGATATATATTCAAGACCAATCACGTCCATGGGTACCAGAATTGAGCGTTCAGGACAAACCTCCAGACCTCCCGACCTCAGAACTGGTTCAATTACTACATGTAGTAAGTGGACTAGTAAAAGAAGTGATTGGAAATATGACACTCGCTAGCGTCTAAGAATTCACATCCAATCGGAACATGAATCGCTCCTTCCCAACGCCACGTTCTTGGTATGCAGCTGGAATGTGAAAGTCCAACGTCACTTCATCAACTCTACAGAACTCTCAGAGACCGCAGAACATAGAAGAAAACAAGTTCATATCATGCATCACACCCCAAACGCTAGAAGCACCACTTCGAATGCAGAACTAACTCAACAAACAGAAATGAACATACAGCCGGTGGTAGCATTCTCTACTGTGCACATCGTATCGACTCTCTCGATGGAGCAGTCAAACCCAGACGCTCAGCAGCAGCCAACCAGCCAGTCTCGAATCCGAGCAGTGACACTCATGCATCCTCTAGCCTCCACTTTCCCTTCCTCTACTTCCAAGTCCATGCACCATGCCATCCATGCTTTCTCAATCAGGGGTATCCTTCTTCCTTTGGTTTCTTTCTTCCGCTTGAATAGCACATTAAGGGGTGTGGTTTACATGAAGAAGACACAAAAAGGAGACTTTCTTTCGTGACACGGATAGGAAACGCACGCGGCCGTTGGTCCAGAAAGTATGCATATTACACCAAAAAGTGTCATTATTTCCACTCGCTCACCGTCCTTGATCTTGGGAAGATCTCTGTTCAAAGGACAGCAGCGAGACCTGCTACAACGGCAAGACCGGCGACGCCGAATGACGCTTTGCTGGCGGCGCCGGTGTATTGTGTCGGAGAGACTGGGCTGGTTGAAGCTGGAGGCGAGTAGGCGCCGGTACCGGTAGCCGCTGGAGGCTGGTATGCTGGGACGGTGCCGTTGGTCGCTGGGTATGGGGCAGCTGCTGGGCTCGATTCTGCTGGGCAGGGGGCACTGCTTGAGCCACCGCTTGCATAGCTTGGCGCAACCTTGGCACCGCCAGCCTTGCCCTTCGTAACTTCGACCTGTGGAACGTACGACTTCCAGCTGCCGAGAGAGCCCTCGGATGGTTGGCTGGAGGTACCGGAGAAGACAGCGGCCTGGAAAGTTGGGACGTTCTGGACGTTGATCTCCTTGCCCTCACGAGCAATGCGCCAGTGAAGGTTCTTGGCCAGGTAAGGGACGGCATCCTTCTCGGCCATGCTGGACAGCTTGCCCTGCTCGCAACGCTTTTGAAGGTGGCTGGTCATGGGAACGGCTCCTGAAAGATGGACATCTGGGTTGGCCATCTCACCACCTGCAAGCACACCAATGATACCGACGCAACCCTCATCACCCAGCCAAGTGGTCGAATCGTTGGACTTGGCGGGCGAGTCGAAGACGTAGACCACATACGAGCCATTGAGGGTGTAGCGTGGAGTCTGAACGTGGCAGGTGTACTGGTAGGTGCTACCGTTAGGAGCATTGAAGGTCGAGTTGTTTGGCACAGTCACATTGTGGAAGCCGCCAGTTGGCTGTGCGAAACCACCAGTGGCAGTTGCAGTCGCGTTCTTGGCGTTGAACGGTGCTTGGGATGAGCTGGACGGAGAAACAGCCGAAGTCGAGCTGGCCGCAGTCGAGCTGGCAGAGCTGGAGGTCGAGCTAGAGCTGGGTTCAAGAGCGCGTCCAGAGTTTCCAGAGTCAGTCTCAGCGTTCTTGGAGATCGAAGCAGCAGTCAAGTTGGCGTTAGGTCCGTACAAGCTGTTGACAAAGTTGACAATCGAGGCCTTGCTACCGTCGCTGGTCGCAAACTCTGGGTAAGTGTAAGAGAAGGTGGTCTCCCAGTCGCGAACCTCATCAGTCGTCCAGAAGCTTGAAGAGTCCTTTCGGAAAGGCGTAAGAGGCGAGCCAGCGTTCTGAGTGGAGCCAGACTGGATCGTCCAGGTGTTGTGAGGGGCGACTTGCGAAGCGCCGTAGCTGTCGGGGTTGATGGTTTGCCAGATCGCGAACAGACGGTCAACGTTGGCGTGGTGAAGCCAGAAAACGGCATCGAAAGCAGCAAGAGGGAGATAGGTCATGTGGCCTCCAGACACACCGTTGCTACCAGGACCTCCGGTTGTCGTGTGAATCGTGTTATGAATGCCTTCGAGGGAGTTGCTGCACTTCTCGGTGGATCCAGAGGCGTCGTTGCTGAAGTGGAGGTAATCGTCGCAGTCCATCAGATCGTAGACTTGGTCCTGCAAGCTGGCTTGGATGTTGTTGAAGGCGTTGACTGCAGACGATTCCTGGCTGGCGCCATTGGCGTTGTTGCTGTTCGGGTAGCGCAAAGTCTCAGGCCAGTCCGTGAATGGGCTGTAGTACATGGCGCTTGGGTCGGGCAGCTTGTACGTGTACAGTGGGTTGTCAATAGTTTGCTGGCCATCGGGCATGTCCACAACAATCTGAGGCGAGCTCAAGAAAGCTGGGAAGACATCAGACTCAGCCTTCGCGGCCCAATCCCAGTAGGGGAAACGCATGGTCGAGCAAGCGTCCACCATTGTCTGTCTCTTGGTTCCCGTGTACTCGCCCGCAATCTCGCACGCAACCTTGAGGAATTCCTGCTCGTAGAGGGCCATGTATGTGCGGTGCCAGGCGGGGAAAAGGACCGAGTCGTGGCAGCAATAGCCGTCGGCATCGCTGCAGGAAGAACATTGGCCTACGCCGTTCCAGGAGGTGCGAGGGACACCTAATTCAAGCGATTAGTTGAATCTGTTGGACTACTGCAAGTGGAAGAGATGAACACACCATGAATTCCCGCGACCTGATAATACCCTGTGGAGTTCGTCGAGCTGCCATCCTGCCACCTTCTCATCGCGGCCACGAATAACGTGAACTGCGAGGGTCGTGAAGTGGCCAGATCGGAAATCTCGAGGCGGGAGTGCAAAGCGCCATCGCCGAATCCCTTCGCTCCAGTGATGAAAACAGTGCCAGCCTGTCGTTTGTGGTGAAGGTGGTCATGCTGGAGACCATGTGCCGTGACGGAAGAGATGAAGGCGAGCGATGATATCGCAGTAGTGAGGAGCATCGTGAAGGAGTGTCGGCGAAGTCGCCAAGTTAAATGAGCGTGGGAGGGTCAAACAGACTCAAACATGCGCAAAGGAAAAAAGAAGCGCAGAGCCAAGAGAAGGGCTCAAGCTGGCGGTGAGAAGTGAGAAGGTGGTGGTGGTGAATGAGAGTGACGGATGAAGGTCAGGTCGAAGGAGAGTGATGAGGTTTGATGAAAGCGAGCCAAGCACGAGCAATGCAGCAGTCGCGATGGACGGTGGACAAACGAGGGAGCTCCGCGACGGGCAAGCGGCACGCCGTCGCTGCGAGCCTGCGACCAGGCGGAGGCTACACTAAAGGCCACAACATTTGGTGGTGAATTGCTGAACTAGGATGTCTCTCACAATCTGCCGCCCGGTTTCACATCACGAGTTAGGCCAGAAGAGGCAAAGAGCGGGTCCGCACGCGTCTCGCTCGACCTGTCGCTCGCCCGGACTGCCGCACTGTGTGACGTTGATGAAATGACTGTCATACTGCTTCTACGCGCCGCCCTCGCATCATGCTGAACGACCATGTATGACCGGTCGCTGCTGGTGGTGGTGAAAGCAAAGCGCCGAGAGCGTTCTGCTGCTGCAGAACAACGATGCCCCCGAAAGTTACCCGTCCCTGAGCGAGGTGTCTTCTGGGTGCTTCCCTTCTTCACCTTCTTCTCCACTTCCGCTGTGCCGCTACCCGATGGACCACGCCGCGTGGACAACAATTTCCCCTTTCCACCCTATTCTCGCTCGTTCGGGCGACAACCACACGGTTACGTCGGCAAGCCACCACGAGGTGCTTCGAAACGCTGAGGCTGTGTGTACGAGATCCTGAACGAGAATTGCGAATTCAACGAGGTAAGCGTTGCACTCGTCACCAAAGCTTCCACCTCCGATCGGAGGATTGGATTTGGCGACCGAGCTAACCTGTCAAATGCAGGTACGGGGTTGTTGCACGAATCATGTTGTTCTCAAACACGAGGCAGACTCCACTGCGCATGCAGGTACATAGGAGATGGCATTGGTTCCCCTTTGGCTGTATACGAAGTCCTCTCCTCTGTCTGTCAGATGCAGCAGTGAGTATACACACACCGACACGTGTCGTGTCAAACGCCTTGATGCGCCTATGTACATGCTGCCCGAATCCTCTCCGCCCTGCTTGCACTCCTCAAATCACCCATCATGCGCTGGCGCCCGCCAATTGAGGTGGCCCGTAAGATACCTGAGGATTTGGTTCTCCTGGTGCCATAAAGTTGGTGTGTGGGTCTTTTGCCGCTTTCGCAGCCGAGCACCTCGCCATCGTTGGTGATGATCTCGAGATCGCATCGGTGAAGTAAAAGTTCTCCACCACATGCTTTAAAGGTGCGCCAGTTGTTGACGATCCTTTGTTCTGGTCAACGATCTGCACTTTGCTGAGTGCCTGTAGCTCCTTGGACGTGGGCTCGACGATGTCGTATCTTCGCAGAGCTGGCGAGATCTCTTCCATGCGGTCGCGAAGTGCCTCAACATCGTCATAAGGAAGTGGAACGCCAAGTGCCTCTGACACGGCGCGCACAATCTTCCAGTCGTCACGGGCAGCGCCATACACCGAAGTAGCAGCGCGGGACAGCTGCACACGACCTTCGGTGTTGACATAGGTCGCACCCTTCTCAGTATAAGCAGCGCCAGGGAGGACAACATCCGCAAGAGCTGCGCCGCGGTCACCGTGATGTCCTTGATAAATCACAAATGCGTCTTTGGGGATATCAGACGCATCGATCTCGTCAGCGCCGAGTAGCCACATGACCTTAGGCTTAGTGTTAGCGGTTTCAGGGCTTTGCACCGTGAAGCCGACTTCAAAGGCACCAGTGCGAGAGGCAGCACGTTGAAGCACGTTATAGCCGTTCCACCCCTCGGTCTGGAAGTTGGCCTTGTTCTTCTCGACGAAGGAGCCGACAGTTTCGTAGATAGCCTTGGCGTCAGCGTGTTCGACAGCGCTCGAGCCGACGATGATCATTGGCTTCTTCGCACTCTTGAGCTTCTCGCCCCACGCACCGCTGAGCGCACTCTTCAAGTCACTTGCGTTGCTTCCCAGGTTCTCGTAGTCGAAGGTCGATTCAAAGTCCTGGCCAACGATGCCGACTTCAAGGTCCGTCCTCAGCCATTGCTTCCTTATCCTGGCATTAAGAACAGCGGCCTCCCATCGCGGATTGGTGCCGATAAGGAGGATAGTGTCCGCTTCTTCAACGCCAGTAATCTTGGAGTTGAAGGCGTAGTTGGAGCGAATATCAGTGCCGTGAGCTAGTGGAGCTGAGCCTTGAGGCTGGTCAAGAGCAAGGTTCTCGGAGCCAAGACGGTTAGCAAGATCCTTTGCAGCGACCAGAGTCTCTGTCTCGACCAATTGACCGGCAACAAATTTGACCTCATCGCCCTTTGGTGCAAGCTCCTTGAACTTGTCGCTGATCTCCACGAGCACGTTCTCCCAGGTGGCCGGCTGGAACTGATTATCCCGACGGATTAGAGGTGTAGTCAAACGCTGTGTGCTGAGTCCGTCGCATGCGAAGCGGCTCTTGTCATCAATCCATTCTTCGTTCACGTCGTCATTGAGCCTAGGCAGGATACGCATTACTTGAAGTCCACGAGCATCAACACGAATATTGCTTCCGAGGCCGTTCATGACATCGATGGTTTCTGTGTGTTGAAGCTCCCATGGTCGAGCGCGGAAAGCGTATGGTTTAGAAGTCAAGGCACCAACAGGGCAGAGGTCAATGACGTTTCCAGAAAGCTCGGTGTCCAAGGCGGTCTCCAGATATGTGCCGATTTGGAGGTCATTGCCACGTCCAGTGCTGCCCAATTCCGGTGCGCCAGCGACGTCATTCGCGAATCGAACGCATCGAGTGCAGTGAATGCAGCGGTTCATGGAGGTCTGTCTCCTGTCAGCCACGATAGCAGCACCTCAAACGTGGTATACTAACCTTGACGAGCGGGCCAATGTTCTTGTCCTCAACAGCTCTCTTTCCGTCCAGCTCGTGGAACCGCCCTCTATCCGCGCCATATCTCATGCTCTGGTCTTGCAGGTCACACTCGCCTCCTTGGTCGCAAATGGGGCAGTCCAATGGGTGATTTGCCAGCAGGAATTCCATCACGCCTTCTCTTGCTTTGTGGGTAAGTGGGCTGTTCGTCTTGACCACCATACCCGGCTGAACAGGCCAAGCACACGAGGCTACCGGCTTGGGCGCGCGTTCGACCTCGACCAGACACATTCTGCAGTTTCCAGCGATCATGAGCTTCTCGTGGTAGCAGTATCGGGGGATGGTAACGCCTGCTTTCTCGCAGGCTTGGATGAGCGCTGAGCCAGCTGTCGAACAACGTCAGTATACCCAGAATCCTTCCTGTAACCCAATGCTAGCCGCGTACCTTCGACAGAGACCTTCTTTCCATCCACCGTGAGCTCCACTTCGGCCTGCCGTCTTGCGCTCGTGGCGAAGGTGCGGGCGGTATTGCTGGCATTGGCCGGCGTCCGCGCCAGCGTGCGCAACAGGTTCTGCCGCATCATGTTGGCTGCGTCGCCGCGATGGTACCGTATGGGAAGGTGTAGGTGCAGTGCAATGGTCGCCTCCGGATGAAGTCGTACTAAGCAAGTGCTTGACGCTCAGATCATAGGAAAACGAATGTCTCTAATTGGCCAGCGCCAAAGCTGGCCCCACACAGCCGAGCACCAGGCAGGGTAGCAAAACAGGTGAGACACTTGCGATCCTTTTCTCTTCCCTCTTCTATAGTCGGCGACCACGCTCACGAATGCAGCAACAGCTCCATAGGCACTCGCTGAGTCGCGGGGATGTTTTGAATGGTAAATCGTTCGAGTCTCGTTCATTCGCTGCAGCACAGGATACACAGGTGCCGGCGGCTCAAATCGAAGTGTCTCACTTCTTTTGCTACCTAAGGTAGCCTGGCATCGACTTCTAATTTTCGTCGCTGTGCTCAACTCTCTTCTTCTTCTTCCTTCAACAAATTGTATCAACGACACAATATTGTGGTGTGTTCTTGCTTTATACCTGAATATACTCTATTAGATGTCGGAGAGCGAAGAGCCTCATAGCTGGAACGACAGAGAGCAGCAATGCTCCATGACCAGGATTCCTTACCGATGACGCTACAAACGACATTGCCCTTCACAATCATATGTATTGCGGTCACAAGTACCATGTATGCCTGCGGAGGCGTGGGCAACGCGAGATGGGCTTCAAACATGCACGAACAAGGTGTCTAGTAAGAGGTAGGCCCCAGTGCACTTCTAAGTCCGTTTGACTTGAGTGCTCTCCTTCGCTGGCCTTGGTCTCTGTTCTGCTCTGCCAGATTTTCCTCATAGCCAAGCCTTACTTGTCCTCATTTCCACGGCAATAGGAAACACTTTTCACACACATGCTTCGAGACCTAGATCTGGACGCTACGTTCTCGTCGCATCACAAGCTCACACGAGAGTACGAGGAACATTTCTCTCCCCGGATCATGGTCCACGCAGCAGGCTGGGTAATATTCAAATTGGGACACTTACTGACTGAGCCAAAGAATGAGCCAAAGAGTGACGGTATGAATGAGCCAAAGAGTGACGGTATGAATGAGCCGAAGAGTGACGATATCAGTGAGCCAAAGAGTGACGGTATCAATGAGCCGAAGAGTGACGATATCAGTGAGTCACAGAGTGACGATATCAATGAAGTAGGCACTGAGAGCATTAATGAAGATACACACGAGCGGGAGAGTGAGTACAGGCGTCACAGATTAGGCATACCGATCAATCCTACCTCCTGGTAGCCAAAGTGTCCCACTTCCGTTGCGACTCGGCCTGACCGGTCTTCTGTGCTCTTGAGCATTTGAAGCGCTGCCTAGATTTGCCTGGCCTCAAATGTCACTCCACCCGCGCGATCCAACACATCCTCAGGCAACCCATCAGACCTGGACTTGATATTACTTCATCTGGCACGACCTGATTTGCCAACTGTCAGCAAAGACGATTCCGCTCCCCAGATCACATCCAGCAAGACTGGCAGCTAGACTTGTTGCGCATGCGACACCACACCGCCGAACGTTGTACCCGCCAACATAAAAGTTCTCCCAGCACCTGCAGCTAAACCCTGTCGTCGAGGCTAACATGTTTCGGAGGCGATCGGGAATCTATGTTGGCTTGGATGATGGCGAGTCAAACAGAGATCGACATCAAATTCATGGCCAGAGTGGGAAGACACCTTCAACAAAGAAACTGAATACTCGTTTCACATACTCAACACAATCCCGCGCCTGGTATATACCTCAGACAAACCAAACCCTTCCCCCGTACAATCCCTGTCATCGCCTCATGTCTTCATAGCTATCCACTAATATCTACATAGCCGCTCCAGCGACAGGACACTTCTGCGCCGGCGCATCATTGGGCACAGTAGGATGCGTCGCAACCTTGCCCTTGTGGTGCTCCAACTTGGCGTTCGTAACCGGGCACACAGCACCCGAGTCCTTCTCATTCAGCGCCGGGTGTGATGGTGGCAGGTGAGCATTGACAGGCCCAACGACGGGGCAGGTTGCATCGGTGAGGGACTCCTTTGCGTTGGCGTTCTTGAGCGCTGGGCAGGCGGAGGCGTCCATGGCTTTCTTGTCGTCGGAGGGCACGGTGGGGTCGGTCGGGTGGTTGTGGATTATGTTGTCACCATGGTGTTCGACTTTGGCGTTAGTGACTGGGCAGCGGGCTTCAGGGTCTGTGAAGTTGATGTCAGTTGGAGTCGACAGAGAATCGAGGGTGTCTGCATACCAGAGGAGATTTCGGGATGGTGCGGTGGGAGCACGTTGTTGGTAGTGCCAACGACCTGTGGCCTGGTTCAGTGTGACGTTCTTCAGCCAGGCTGTCTTGTTCCAACTACTCACTGGACAGACTGCTGCGGTGGCCATATTGACAGATGTTGGAGGTTCTGTATGAGTCGAGGTGTTGTGTTATTGATGGAAGTGACGTTCTTTGTTTGTGGTGGGTTGAAGAGACAAGGAGGAGGATAGAAACAGGCCAAGGACAGGGCGGTCGACCTTACATTCCCCGCCAACCCAAGGTTCAAGGCCGTCAACTCAGGACTCACTGCTACGCGGGGCTAATGCTGAATAATTCGCATGAGCTTTACTTTCATTCGTCAGCTGCTAGATCAGGGCACCATGTGAAGCCACAGCACTGCGGGCTGGGTACATGTAGCAATTGAAGTGGGACACTTGCTATCATCTGCATTTCGAGTCGGTGGCATTGAGCCAGACAGTGAGGGCATTGGTGAGCCAGACAGTGAGGGCATTAGTGAGCCAGACAGTAAGGACATTGGTGAGCCAGACAGTGAGGGCATAGTGAGCCAGCCAGTGAGGCCACCAGTGAGGAACCACCAACCTGGAAGTGAGTCCAATATGGTGTGAGTGTCCCACGCTCATTGCTACCCAGCCTGACTGCCGCGTTGTCGAGAGTCGAGATTGTCCGCTCAACACGCCTGGAAGTATGGTATATGCACAGCAGGATGCACTCTAGCACGCATGGCAAGGGTACAACGGCAGATGTGCCCCAGACACAGACTCAGGATGTAACTGCCAACCGGAAATGGTGAAGTTGAAGCTCGATCGCAGGACAGATACTTGTACCCAAGACCGCAATGTACATTTCCAATCAATATGGCGGTGGCCGGAGGTGAGATGCTGGTATGCATGAGCTGTTAACTTCGAGAGTCTTGTGACCTGCTGAGAGAGGTGGAGAGCTCGTGGGCTAAGGAAGAACGTCGTACAGCTTCGATAGCCTGAACGGGCGTTTGCCGCGTCCCAAGTCGATGAGCTCCTATGTATTCTAGACCCTATGGTGAGTACATTTCTTTCTTGCTAGTCATGTGTGCGCCTCCAATGTAATTCAGCCGTGACTGTACCTGTACAATGATGTGTATCGTGCGAAGAAGAGTATTAAGGCCGAAAGGTACTATCAGCCAGGCTCCGACTGGGGACCTCTACTCATCGTCTGCTTTCGTGGACGTCTCGGGTTTCGACCTTCCACGTCGGTCGCTCTCGAATCTGATGCTTCGTTGCCAACCACCGGTTGGGGTTTGTGAGCCTGATGGTGCTGGTGTTTGAGCTCGAGGTGTATGCGCAGGGCTAACTGCTCCAGGACGAGCAGGGCTATCTGCACCAGACACCTTTACCTCTAAGGGACGATTGATGGGATGTCCAAGAACTCTTCCATCTCTCGGACCAGAGATTTCGGGACGGCCACCTTTGACGCCATCGGGAGATTCGTCGCTATCGGCTGGTTTATTCTGCTCATTACCATGGACGGTAGCGCCCTTCGGCCTTTTGGTATGTCCTGATATACTCTTGAAGACTCCCGAGATGGTGGAGAGGACGCCAGCGAACCCAAACGAGTCTGTAGACGGGCCGACCTCTGTGGTAGTAGGTCGACGTCGGCGGAAAGAACGTACCAGTGATCTCTCCTCTCTTTCTACCCAATGGGGGACTACCGGTTCGTCGTTGTCAGTAGTTCGTGACGGAGCAGTACTTGGAGGACGAGAGAGTGCTCGCTCCGACGACACGGCAGTGCTGATTGTTCGTGGTAGGTAAAGTCCAAGCTTGCCCAGGGGAATGCTCAATCCGTGAACCACAATGGAACAAACTACCAGGAACCAGACCACAACTTCCAGCACCTCGTATTCTTGGGCGGCGTCAGCTCGCTGGTGACCGTCGTACACTACTTCCGCCAGAAACTCGCGCGCGATGTATAGGTAGAAGATCGCGCTGACGCCAATTGGACCGAAGAACCCAACGAAGGCCGCATGCTGCCAATGCTCGACTTGGTGGATGAACTTGTGGAACGCAAACATCATGGGCAAGCGCCGGAAAAGGAGCACCAGTATGCCCAACGGGATCAAGCGATAGATCGGTATGACAGAGTTGTCGACAAACTTGTGCCATGGGCACACCGCGCCTGTCAAATGTGAGCAATGACAAATTACAGTTCAGAAGTCAACGTACCAAACCACATAAATATGGAGACGTTCAAGAGCATGTCTATTGTAGGCTGTAAGCTGTCGTCCATCGTCTCCAATCGGAACCAGTCGTCCCAGGTGAAGACATTGCCCGCGATAAAGCAGGCCAGGACGTCGTCGGAGCCAAGCATGCCCACGGTCCCAACGATGAAGAGCTGCGAACTTTGTCAGTCCTCGCTCGTGACGGGGAGACTTGAACAGGCTTACAGCGAGAGTAATGGCAAAAACAAGAAATGACTCTCTATCGACGTAGTGCCGCTCCTCTGCCCAGTGCAGAAGTTGTTTCGCAAGGTAGCCTACTAACGCTCCGTAGGCCACAGACATGAGAATGACATAGGCCCATGTATCGTAGAACCACAACGCGAAGGCGTGTCCGACGCCACCATGGAAGCCCAAGCCGCCGATTCCAGCATACTTGAGCAGATAGAGGCCAATGAAAAGGAAAGGATATCCGAGACCATCGTTCGCACCGGACTCGGCAATGATGATCTTCTGGAGTGCAGGAGGAATGTTCTTATCCGCAAATTTGCCCTTGACGATGCTGTTTGATAACACAGGGTCGGTAGGCGTGACGCAGGCTCCAACCGACATGGCGACAATGAAGTTGATGTTGGGTACAAGTGCCCAGGTAAGCAACGACGTTGCCATCCACATACAGCACATGCCAGGCCCCAACAACAAGGACAAACTCTTCCTCTCTTTCCATAGGTATTTGCTGGGTAACTGGACTCCAGCGAGGACTAATTGGACCCCCAAGACAAGCCTGGTAAAGTATAGCGTAATCGTCTCCAGATTCTCCTCGCTGCCATTGGCATACTCCAACGGCCTTATCCAATTCGCAGCATGTGGACTGAAGACAACTCCGAACAAGGTGGAGATCAAGGCCTCGGAGAGGTAGAACTTCTCTTTCAACAAGTATGACACCAGACCAAAGATTGTGATGAAGCCACCGATCGTGGCGCAAACGATGTTGAAGTTGACAACTTCCAGGGTAGGCATGATGCTTCAGCAGGTCGGTCGACGAGGACTCGGGGCGACGGCCTTAACGTCGTTTGAGGTAATAGTGATAGGTGGTATGGTTCCAGGAGATCGTATTGCAGGCCCAAAAGCAGATGCGAGCCTGGTAGCAGGTGTTATCGCACTCTTCGCACGACTCTTCGTTCGGCCAGTAGCGAGTGGCCCAATGGGGCAGGAAGAACAGCAAGTGTTATTGAATCATGAGGGCAGTGTCGATGGTTTCTGCGCTCGATCGTGTGGATGCCTGCCACTTTGACAGATTCGGCGGTAGCTATGCGGTCAGAAGAGACAATCGACGAAGGTAGTGTGAAGAAGCAGTGGGGAGAAACTCTGGAGTCTTGCCCGATGATGATGGTGCCCGCGGCGCAGGTATCTAGTGCGGGGCGGTCCGGGGAGCCAAGAAATATCAACCCCATGGAGCCGATCCTTCTCAACCTCAGCGAGGCAACGAAGATGTCGTCCACCGCCAACAACTCGTCGACAACGCCTCCATGTCTGAGAAAATGTCGCAACACCTCGTTCAGCGACATCTCTGATGCAGGAGAACTACGATCAGGAGTGTGATCCGTCGAGCAATCGGCAATAGTGGCTGGATCGAATCTCTCGATTCCCTGAGTGCTATAACAGGACGGACAACGTGCGCGGCCGCCGCCAACATGTCTAAACGTGCAAGCGAATCGAGTCGGAAGGCGTCCCATATTACCAGCAGCGGCCATGAGGTCTTCGAGGAGTATTGTCTTTGAGCTGGCTAGGCAAGGCGCAGGGCGTTTCATTCTCGTCTCTAACCTGAGGCCTTCATGCGTCCTCCGACCTCGTTGATTTGCCAGAGGACTGACGACCCAGGCAGGGTAGCAATTTGATTTGAGACGTGAAACGCTTCTGCTGCTATGATCTAGCAGACATTCTCTCTTTTCCGCCACGCAACTACGCTTACGAGTACAGTAATGGCTGCACAGACACCTGACGAGCCGCGGGGATACTTCACACTTCAACTCGCGAGGGCTTATTTCGATTCGTCGCAGTCTATCTAGTGAGTCCTAGTAACCAAAGTGTCCTGCTTTCACTGCTACCCTGCCTGACGTTCGGCCTTATGGCGCTGATGGAGTCAACAAGGAGCTTCTTCGCTAACAGCCTCATAGTGCAATCTAACCTAATCCTGTGCTGTTTGTTGAGCACCCTTCACTTCAGAAAGCAGTCATATGTCGAACGCGAAGTCCCGTGCTCAGAATCCAGTCCTGTGACCTACTTTGTCAACCATGCTACCACTCGCTGGCACGCTGCAACTTCCTACAACAACCACCATCGATACAATCACCTCGTATATCCGTCTACATGGCAATCGGATTGACATACACGCTCGTGTTACAGACTATACGAATCGTGCTTCCACCCTCCCCCAATCAGCACCACCAACATCTGCAGTCGACCGAGACCACACGACTCACCAGTACAGGCTAGGCTTATGTCGGCCGGCTACGAGCGTGCGAGAGATTCATCTTCCCCGCTGTTCGTATCTCAGACTCCTCTACGCGGCACACCAATCAAGATGGAAGATGAGACCGCTCGATTTCGATCGTTCCGCAGCACTCCTCAATCAACTACAAATGCTCAAACTCGACCGACCCCACCAGATACACCAGGGGCAAGGCGGATCCGCTCCGAAGAGCAGCAGCGCGTCATATCTCTGATCTTGACCGGAGATAATGTCTTCGTCACGGGAGCAGCAGGAAGTGGAAAGTCATTTATCATCAAAGAGGTCGCAGAAGAGCTCCGAGCAAGGTCCAAGTGCGTTCGGATCGTTGCACCGACAGGACTTGCAGCCTCTCACATCGATGGCTCGACATTGCATAGCTACTGCTCTTGGATTCCAAGCGACAACCAGAAGTCGATAGCAAAACTTGAGGACAAAGCCGAGTTCGGCTTTGCGCAGGCACGATTTAACGACACAGATGTGTTGGTCATCGACGAGATATCCATGGTCTCAAACTACACGTTCGAGAGATTGAATCGAATTATGAAGGCAGCAAGAGACAATCAAGATGCTCCGTTTGGAGGCGTTCAGATCGTCGTGCTCGGAGACTTTTGCCAGTTACCTCCGGTCATGCCTTTCGAGACATGTTTGTTCTGCGGTATATTCATGCAGAGGCAGAAACGAAACCATGTCATAGTCTTCACTTGCCCCTTGTGCAGGGTGCAGGACTTTGAGAACGATCAGTGGGCTTTCCGAGCTGAGGCTTGGAAGGACGCAGGCTTTGCGAATTGTCATCTGACTGAGACTCATCGACAGGCAGACCCAAGGTTCAAGAGCGTCTTGAAGAGAATGAGACTTAGTGGAAAATTGCCACAACCGGACATCGACCTTCTCATGCATCATCCATCCGACACAGAAGGTGCCATTCGTCTTTATCCAAGGCGTGATGATGTGACTGCCTACAACGATGAACAGTTCCAGAAGCTGCCCGGACCTGTCGTCCGATACAAATGTCTCGACTACTTTCGACCAAGCGCCGCTCATCACCAGTATGACGGCAGAGCTGCGCGTCAGTCTGATGGTATACTCCAAGTGCTTGGAGATCAGCATCCTTATGAAAGATGGGTCAAGCTCAAACTTGGCATGCCAGTGCTTCTCCTGACCAACCTTGACGTTCAGGGCGGCCTCGTCAATGGAAGTCAAGGGATCATCGAGGAGTTCGAAGAGTATGACGAAGCAAATCTCCGCAGGTCGAGATCGGGCATTGATCGATCTACACCCACTCCCTCAGTAGAGCAGATCCAGGGGCAGGATCATGATGAGCAAGGACCAACGCGTTATGTCTCCTTTCGTACCGGGGAGCATGCCAATCTGCGTCACGAACAGGTCTCTGAGTTCATTCAGCAAGCGGAGGCAGCGTCTAGAAAGTGGCCCAAAGTCAGATTCGCCAACGGCAGAAAAATGACTATCTTTGCAGATTGTCGCATCGATCAGCTCGGCAACGATGCTCCATACGTTCTGGAAGGCCGAACACAGATTCCTCTTATGCCTGTGTGGGCCATGACGCTTCACAAGGCTCAGGGGACCACGCTTGATAAGGTTGTGGTCAACCTCTCTCGGAAGTTTGGCCCAGCACAGCCATACGTGGCCTTGTCGAGAGCGAAGACTCTGCAAGGACTGAAAGTCGAGGCACTTGGTCAGTGCGGCAGGTCTGATGTTGATCAGACCGTCAAGGAGTTCCTTGAGAGCACCCATTGGGATCTGGGACGACTGGATAGATGAAGCATGATATTATCACGAGCCGAGAAACGCTCGTCTTTTACTGCCAACACTGCTGACCTGTGGGGCACAGTGCGACTCCTTTACGACTGTACCAAAGATGATGCTTTGGGGACGGACCAACACTGAGAACTTGTAAGCCCGTAAAGCAAGCGATTGTCTTCTTTTGCTCCTGCATTTTTGGCTCTGACATCTTGGTGGAGGATGTCGATGGCATATGCTATTCCTCTCGACTTGCTTGAACTTAAATACAGTCAGTCCTTCGGCGATACATAACATACAAACAGAGAAATGAGGCGACGTCCATAACTTTTCGGCACTACCTTTCAAAGCATTGCCGGCCAAGTGGCTGCTATGTATGGGTCGTAGCAATCCATCCAGGTCTTGCTCCGCAACAGCATCAGCAACCCCTCACCACCTAGGTAGAAAGTCGTCGACTTCAGAGCTATCACCGGGCCGACGGTAGCTCTAAGCAAGAGTACCAATTCATCCGCATATACCTTCGCTACGTGTATATGACTTTACAACAACAGAGAATACCTCGACAATGAGCGAACACTTCACAAGACCATTACGAGACCTAAAAGGGCGAGTAGCCATCGTCACTGGGGCTGGATCAGCTGGAGATGGCATTGGTAACGGACGAGCAGCAGCAATCCTCTTGGCCGAAGTAGGCTGTGCCGTTGTTTGCGTCGACATAAAGCTGGAACTGGCCCAACGAACAGTGGAACTCATCAACGAAGATGGCATCGGCAAAGCTGTCGCAGTGCAGGCCAACGTCACGAGCGAAGAGGACTGCAAGAATGTCGTACAGACTGCGTTGAAAGAATTCGGTCGACTTGATATCCTGGTCAACGTGGTAGGCGTTGGAGGAGCTACAGGGACAGCTGTAGAGGTCGACATGGTGCAGTGGGCCAAAACAATGGAGATCAACGTTGCTTCGATGGTCATTATGGCGAAGTATTCGATTCCGGAGATGAAGAAGAACGAAGGACAGTGGCGAGGTGCGTAGTTAAATACAGTCCGATGTTCGAGTGACCACTGACCTATGTCAAATAGGGAGTATTGTGAACATTGCTTCTGTTGCAGGTATCAGGGGTGGAAATCCTCACCTGTTGTATCCGACTAGCAAGGGAGCCGTAGTGGTAAAGTGGTGCGATTTTGTCATCTACATTCGAAAGGCTGACTTCGTCTTCAGAACATGACAAGAGCCATGGCAAGCCACCATGCCCCTGACGGCATCCGAGTCAATTGCGTATGCCCTGGAATGGTCTATACACCTATGATGTATGCCGCCGGCATGACTGAAGAAGCACGCGAAGCACGCAAAGGTCGAAGTTTGCTGAAGACTGAGGGTACCGCCTGGTAAGTCGCACGATGATGATCTCGCTCTCTACCTCACCAATGCCCACACTATCTACCTCATCGATACCCTCACTCTCTGACTCACCGCTACCCCCACTTGCGAGTAGATGCCGAGCGCTCACCATGTTGTTCTAGGGATGTCGGTGCCGCCATTAGGTTCCTCGCTGGAGATGAAGCTCGCTGGTAGGTGGAGGCCATGGTCTCTCGAGTTCGTAGTATCATCACTGATCGATGACAGGATGACGGGTGTGATTCTACCCGTTGATGCTGGAGCCACTGTGGCAGCTGGTTCGGATCTGCCGAAGGAAACGAGCTTCAATTGAGCATTTGTATTAGACGTGAACCACCCGCCAGTCAGTGCTATCCGATTAATGTCTGTGAACAACAAAATGGGGTGGCTGAGAGCTCAGACCAGCCAGCCCCTGCTATGAATTTGGTAGCTGGTACTTATATAGCTACATTCCCGCGAGTACCAGTCGTGTTCCAACACTCTTTATTTCTTTTGATCGCCTCTTGAGACTGGGCCCTTTGTTTCCACAAGCTCACAATGTAATGCGTCCGTCATTTTGAGCAAGTTGTCGTCATTCACGCCGGAACACTTCGTCTAGGTATCCATCCTGTTTCTCCTCCTATATACTTCGTGCCACAGCGAGTTATGCTGTTGGCTCGTGGTCAATCTCGTGAACCCGTCCAAGCCTAGCAGCGGGCAGCCATCGATCCTCTGGATAGATCCACCAAGTTAAGATGCCGAAGATGGTGATGGCTCCAAAGATGACAGGAGAATCTGCGGCGTGTCAACAAGTGGATCCGAGACCTTGAAAGCTGCTGGTACTTACAATTGAACGTATCAGCTGTGACAGGGAAGGTGAGGGGAGAGAACAGGACAGCAGCAAGATATAGGTTCCAGATCATGGCAATGAAGTTCATCGGACGAGACCATTTACCCAAAGACCAGGCCGAGTTCTTGAAGCTGTGGGGCGTCAAGAAGGTGCGTCCGACTAGTATTATTTAGCTTCTTGATAAATACAGACGCGACGGCTGAGAGCGACTTACAGCAAATCAAGGCGTACGCAGTGATGGTTGGAACTCCAGCAGCACTGACCAGCGACGTGAAAGCAACTGGCGAGGGTAAGATGGTGCACAAAAGTAAAGCAGCAACAGCGTGCATGACGATGATTGCGTTCTTCGGCTCCTTTTTGTCAGACACCTTGGATATCCAGCCGGAGAATGGCAGAACGCCATCGCGAGCGACAGCCCAGATGAGACGAGAGCTTGCCACACCAGCCACCGTAGCGTTAAAGATGAGGCCGAGGATGCAGACAACATTCATCACCACATGGCCTCCCCTGCCCATGCTTAGATCATAGATGGAGACGAACGGCTGAGGTGCGTCTAGGGCATACAGCACGTTCAAGTCTGGCAGACAGAACAAGAACAAGATGACGATGGGGAATCCCATTGCCGCCGACGCAAGAGCAGACGTGAAAATGCCTTTGGCAGCCACGACGTTGGCGTTCTTGGTCTCTTCCGAGATATGCCCGCTGGCTTCGAAACCGACGAGAAGGCCAGCCGTGACATAGTAGGACAGCATCCAGTTCCAGACGGGTGGAGCTCCAGTCTCATTGTACGTCTGTGTGAAGGCATACTTGGCATCTTGGAACCCGTATGTCTTGGACACAGCGATGGGAAGCCAGATGATGTTCATGAGGAAGTCCAAAACGATGAGACCAGTCGCTATGCGGAACACGGTCTTGTACGTGCTAGGGCTGAGGTAATTCATGCCAATGGCAATGAATAGAATGGCCTCAGAAACGATCCATTGGACCGCGCGAAACTTGATGTTGTTGGTATCCGTTGGAAAGTCAACGCCGAAGACCGTCAGCTCAGACAGCAGAAAGTTAGCTGCGGCTTGACAGTCGCTCGCAATGAATGTCGTCCAAGCGGTCGTACTCCACCAAGCCACAATAAACCCGAAGAGCCTGCCGTAGCGGCGTCCACCGGACTCCGCAGCCCAGAAGTAGATAGACCCAGCTGCTGGGAGTGCTGAACAGATTTCGGCCAGGACTGCTGCAGTGATCATCACGAAGAAGCAAGTCACTACGTAGCTCGACCTGCAAATCGTGAGTGGCGGTCGAAGCCAAAGGGAGGGCTACTGACCAGTACGCCGCCGGTCCACCTGCTCCCACTCCAATAGTGAAGGTAGTACGGACACCTCCAACGACATATAGCGCAGCTGTCCTTCGTCAGCCGCCATTCACAGTGCATGTCTTGAACCGACCCACCAAAGCTGGCCGCAAAGCTCTCGAAGAACTTCCATTGTCGATGGAGGGACTATCGAAATTAGTTTTTGAGCAATTATACCATGCTGTGGTGCATCATACCTGCTTGTATCCAAGAGCTTGCTTCTTACGATTAGCACACACTGTTCGAGTTCGGGGAATAAGGGTAGGAGCATCGACTGATGTAGAGGTCATGCATCTCCATTCACGCGCAAATTACTGCTTTCAAGTTCGAAACGGTATGATCTCAGCCTTTTCGCATCTTCACAGTCACTCCACAAGCACGATCGTGCTCCATGGTTGGTGACGGGAGCGATGCGTCAAAGCACCCGCGCACATGACTTCTTGCTTGATGCTGTTTTGTAACTCACTGAGTGCGTTGAAGATTACTTGAGGACCATTTGATCAACCGGTTGGTATGCTCTCTAGAGCCTTACCAGGTAGCGCTCATCGGAATCCATGCTGGCGTTATCGTCGGCGGCGAAGTCGGATTGAAGCGGGTTGTTGGGCGTGACATCGTCGTTGTGTTTGGACGAAACCGCGGTAGCGGACGTCCGATGCGTTAGAGGAGCCATTGTTTGCGATGTTGTCGACTCGGCGGAGTTGGGGTTGAATGTAACGAGAACAGCAGACAACGTGACGTTGAAGGGATTCAATCATCAATGGACGAAAAATTCGACCATCGTCATTTGCCATCCGAGGAAGCCCCACCCGCGCCAACGCCAACGACGCCAGCAGCGAACCAGTGGCCGCCACTCTCAACTCACCCTCTCAGTCAGCAGTGACAACGTCTCCATCGCGTGCTACCACACTTCACTTCATGCTTCGAACATGACATCAACACGTGCCGTCGCGCTTTCACCTCTCAAAGAAGCAAGACATGCGATCACTGCTTGGGTTCTGGACACGGCAAAAGACATTGATTGAAGGCCTTTGCGCGCGTGTCGATCACATCGCGGACCAGAATGCAGGCGTCACTCTCCGGGAATATGTCCGAATTGTTTGTGCGCCTTAACATGGCATATGAAGAAGACGACCGCACAGAGAGAGTGGAGGAGCAACGCCAGGGTCGTAAAGGAATACGTCGACGTTGTGCAAGGGCCATCCCAGCCACCAGTAGAGTCTATCATGACGACTTGACTCTACAGGTCAACAAGCACTCAAAGCACAAAAGATGCCAGAACAGCCCATCTCGCGACAACTGCCCCGGCGGTATGCGGCCTCATGGAGTTCGAGCCGGTCTATTCGCAACAGATACCCAGAACGTACACTTCTTCACGGGACATCCTTAGGGCGCACACTTGTTGACACAGACCGTGGATTCCACAGGCGTCAAATTACGCCTTTGCAGCTTCTCTCAGGAACTTGCAAGACGTTCCCAACGTTAGCAACAAACGCAACGAGAGCACGCTCGGGATTTGTTGCTGGGACACTCTGCGCCGAAAGATATCATTGCTTCCAGGGCATATGACGAGGCCTGTTCCAGCGACCAGCAATGTCTACTTCGAATTCGCTCGCGGACAGCTTCTTGGAAGCGCAATTGCTCAAACGCTTAGCCCAACGGTGCTAGCGGTCGATGTGCCCATCAATTGCTTGCTCACCGCTGGCCATTGGGATTTTTAGACGTCGCTGATCGAGGCCATAGGTTTTGGCTGAAACGGAGTACTGATAGGAGTGATTGTCAGTCTTCCGTGGTCGCTTCTCTTGCTCAATGAATGAAAGTGGCGGGAACAAATATGGATAGAGAGGTCCAAAGGGTTTGAAGACGTCGGAGAAGTACACCGTCTGTAACATAATAAGAGCAGCCAAGTAAGTCATTACACCGCTATCGTGTTTTACTCGTTCATGACGTCTCTCACACGGTCTGCGACTTCTTGAGCAATCTGTCCCACCGCGCCACGGACATCGACATTGATGACGATCTCGTCGCTCCAATTACGCGCAGGTCTGAAGGACCCAAAACTGGTCATCGTTCGTGGGTCCAAGGGCCGCAGGACAGGCAAATCCTCTTCGTCCTCACCCTCAGCCGCCACGTCCATAGGCACGAAGATGACGCCGATCGAGTACTCGCCCACCGAGCGTCGAATGCAAGCTTTCTGCCACGGCACCAGCGTCGGATGCGTCACCAGGAGCAGCGCTGGGTTTGCTTGCCGCTGGACGTCGAATTGCGAAAACTCGCCAGGGGGCTTGTTGACGAAATGCGGACGATTAAACGACATGACGCTGCTTGCCATGCTAAGTGCGTCGCTTGCCGTGGAATCGGAAGCTTCTGAGCTCGCTGAACCCCTTCGGCTCGTCGACGTCGACGAGGAGCCTCCAAATCCGCTGAAACCTGCTGCCGCTGCCCGCGACTCACCGGGAAACAGTAGCCCGGTACGAGTCATTTTCGACAACCACATCCGCTGGTAACGAGTCTCGTTGGCCATGCCGTCGACTGCGCCGACGGTTGCGGCTTTGGCGGCGGTTTCGTGCAGGCTGTCGCCTTGGAACAGCGGGCACTCGAGGGTCTCAGAGACTGTTGTGGCGATTTGGACTTTACCGGCGACAGCGGTCGAGGCTTGAATGATGATAATGAATCTTTGCGGCTTTTGCGAGGCTGATTCTTCCGACAGATCAGGCTTATCGGGCAGGCGGTGGACCATGGCCTGTGGCGTGGGTGGGCGAACATATGGGTCTGCCATACTGGGCGGTGTCTTGGGTGCTGTGCAGAGATGAGGAGGTCAACGAGTTTGAGCGAACAGAATTGATTTGAGGGCTTTCCCGGAACGACGTATGTTCCTCTCACAGGCGAGGTTGCTAGGTAGTTCGGGAGGAGCGCCCGAAGTAGGAGCTAGCGTTGTCGCGACTGTCGAGTGCTCGACATGGTTTCGCCGATCGGTCCTGCACATGAAATGTCGAGCCAATTGAGAGCAATGTCAGAGTTGGCGACCATTATCATCATCTCTACATGACTTCCAAGTGATATAGAACCGAAAGTGTCGGTCGTAAGTGTCCTTCCCAAATAGTCGATATTTGTGGGGCTGATGCCTGATGAATTGTTAGGCAGGTGCGCCTTCCACTAGAGGTTGTTCCTGCCATCCTGCCACATCGTATTATAAGACGTCTTCGCATTGCACTTTTTCTCCGTCACTCTCTCTCATTCAACACAACCGACAAGAACTCGAAGTCGCAACATCCCGTCTTCCCACCCCACTTCTCTACTTGACATCACTCAACGCGACTTCAACCAAACGCAACCTCAAGCCATGGCACCCAAGCGCAAGGCCGGCGAGTCTGACAAGTCGACCATCCCTGATGGCAAGAAGGACTCGTTGTCTGGTCTCAAGGTCGGTCGCACTACTTCACGTCACGCCGCGTTGCGTTGCACATGCTGACTCGTTTCAGCTGCTGTTTACTGGCACCTTCAGCTCGATGGACCGCAAGACCTGCGAGGCCACGGCAAAGAAGTACGGCGCGACCGTGATGGCAGCCGGCAAGATTGCTGAGGTCGACATGGTAGTGCTCGGAACGAGAGCTGGGTATGACGTTCGATATCCTCTGAAGTTTGCACACATTTTGCTGATGTGATTTCGTCCCAGCGACCAGAAGCTTCAGCAGATCGAGGAGAACAACCTGGACACCATAGACGAGGATGGATTTCTGGAGATGATCAAGACTGGTGACGCCGCCAAGAATCCTGAAGATGTCGATGGTGCCGATGATGAGGAGGAAGAAGACGAGGATGAGGACGAGGAACCTGCTCCGAAGAAGACCAAGAAGGCCGCTCCGAAGACGAAAGCTGCTCCCAAGGAGAAGGCAGCCCCAAAGAAGAAAGCCGCCAAGGTCGAGAAGGAGATCACCATTCCCGAGGGCAAGGAGAATGCTTTCAAAGGCCTCAAGCTGCTCTTCACCGGTACCTTCGAGATCGATCGCAAGACTTGCGAGGCTACGGCGAAGACCTATGGAGCTTCACGTAAGACTGAGGATGCATGCTGCCCAAGATTGAGACAAATACTGACCTTCTGTCTTCTCATCCAGTGGCCAAGAAGCTCGAAGACGCCGACTTTATTGTCTTGGGAACGAAGCCGGGCCCGAAGAAGGTGGAGCAAATCGAGAACGAGAGTCTCACCACCATGAATGAGCACGAGTTCTTCAACAGTGAGCATCACCAAATCTTCACCTGTCACCAAGGTTTTCTGCTGACGGTTGCTTTCATTTTATAGTGCTCAAGTCCGGCGAAGCACCTCGATAGGCGCGCATCCGCCTGCACGATTGATGGGATATGTATGATGAGATTTGCATCGATGAGATCCGCATAGCGTGGCGTTTGCTCAAGGGTGTACATTTGCTGGCAGTCGTCTCCACGGAGCAGAGAAATATTCTGTTAGGCTTTGCTTCAATTCGACCGTATCAAGGACTACGGTCATCTTCGAACATCACTTCGCTCTGATGGTCCTCGAGTACTCCCGTGTCTTGATTCGAGCTAGGCATCTCAAAGATGACCTTTCTGGTATGGGTACTGACAGTCATATTAGTGGCACAGCTGATGGAAAAGCCTAGGGGAATGACTCGCCTTCTCTCGCCAATGCGCCGCGATATCCTTTCGCGTTGTCACCCATACGTCGCCTGCCGGTCTCGAAGCGATGTAGTCAACGAAACGCTTCAATGCCTGTCACCATTAGCACAGGAAAAATCACAATTTTGGAGAGGTATGCTCACGATCGCTCTCGCCGGCTTGCCTGTAATCCTACAATGCAGGCCGACTGTCATCATCTTCGGCTTTCCAGCCAGACCTTCGGCATATAGAGTGTCGAAAGCAGCAGCCAAGTACTCGAAAAATGCTTGCGGGGAGAAAGCACCTGTCGTCGAGTGATATTTCAGGTCGTTGCAATCGTAGCTGGTCGAGTTGTTAGCGAGTGCATGCAATCGTGGAGACATCGCAGGACATACGAGTACGGGACCATAAGCATGCCCTCTGGATTCTCGATGGTCTTCTCTGCAGGCACGTCGACCCAGTACGGAAGGTCGTCACAATAGCTGTCGCTCTCCCAGAGAAGGGGTATGCCGAGCTCCTTGTACGCCTCCCATACTAGGGCCTTGGATCTAGGCGACAGTCGTCCGTAATACCAGCCGACGGGATACTCGCCCGTCGTCTCCTTGAGGCACTTGAGTTGTCGAAGGACATAATCCTTCTCAAGCTTCTCGTCCATATTATGATAATCGATCCACCTCGAACACTGTCAGCACATCCTGCCACAAAGACGAAGGCTTTCCTGACCTATAAGCATGCGAAGCGATCTCGTGCCCACCCTCCTTGAACGCGCCTACAACTTCAGGATTCATCTCGAGCGCCTGCCCGACTGCATAAATCGTCACAGGCATCTTGTGAGGTTTCTCGAATGTGTCGAGGATCCTCCAAATTCCCACACGGGACCCATACTCGTAGTCACTTTCCGAGTTGAAGGCTCGCTCGCCTGGTCGACCTGGTCGTTCGCTTTGCTCCCAGAGGAAAGGCTCGGATGTGTCGTCTCCGTTGAGTACGCAGCGTTCAGCACCCTGGCAGCAATGTCAGACTTCGTATCGTCAGGGATCGGGAGGGATGTTGTTTACTTCTTCGTAGTTGATCACGAACGATACTGCTATCTTGGCTCCGTTCGGCCACTGAGGATTGGGCGGGTGTCGTCCATAGCCTTTAAGATCTCTCGGGAAGTCGAACTTGGTGCCAGCTAGTGGATCCTTGCTGGCAGCATCGAGTGGCGGCGGTTGAGTTTGAGCAGCGGCCATCGTACGACTACGAAGAAAAGGATAGTCATGACGGCTGGATAGTACTGAGACTATATCTCCATGTCGTCGATCCTGCAGGCTGCCGGTCGGCCAACGTTTGACTTTGAGATTGGCCTATCGAGCTTTGCTAGGTGAGGTAGAGCTCTGAAGCAAGTGAAAGGCCCCGAGACTGAAAGCTCTCTCGTTGCTAAAGGTTAGATCCAATGAGATCGGGATTAGTAGCTAGCTTTTCCGGCACACCACGTCGACGGCGAAGGGAAATGGGCAGTATAAGCATCACTGACGATTTTACCCTGCGACGACCATGTGTGTCTTTTGCAGGCTCAGAGAAATCGATACTCCTCCATGACATCTAGGATCCTCAGTCAAGCCACGATGCCTACAACTCCAGCGGATGAAAGACCTTCAATACCAATCGGAAATACCTCAATTCTCCTCGGAATCCCTCAAGAAATGCTCGATGAGATCCTCTTCTATGTCGTCGCAGCTCACTTACCTCCTGCAACAAGTTATAGCGGTGGTAACGCTTGGGAACTCACCCGACCCTTGAACATCATGACCGTCTGCCACAAGATACGCGCCGCCGCTGGTAAAATTCTGTTCAGTCGACACTTCGAATTCCGGTATTCCGCATATCGGCATCTACGGTTGTGGATGCGACGCGTGCCCATCGAGCACCGTCATCACATCCGCAGCCTCCGAAATGCATGGGCATATCCGCTTTCGGTGGACCAGGGGAGGGAAATGGCTGCGGAGGAGGATCAAAGATATGGGCTGCGACAGGGAACGTGCTGGTTTGCTGGTGGGCAGCCTGTGTCGATGCAGTGGGTCAATGGCATGGGCGAAGTGATGCAGGGTTCAGAGTCGGATCTGGATGAAGCATTACACATATGACATCTTCGATACATACCCATTTACAGCTTCGCCTGGAGCACAGAGCCTCCATCGAGCACCAAGGTTCCACCATTGATATGTGAACCTGCTCGGCTGCAGAGAAATACCACTGCGGCTGCCACATCCTCGGGGTGACCGAGCCTCTTGTTCGGGCTGTACTGCGCAAGCTTGTCCACACCGCCGCTCATCTCCATCAATCCATTCGCCATCTTGGTAGGGAAGAAGCCTGGTGCAAGGTTGTTCACAAGAATGCCTTGAGGTCCAAGTTCGAGGGCGAGGTTGCGGCCCAAATGCAAAGCCGCTGCTTTCGAGGCCGAGTAGCCATAGGTTCCCTGCTTGCCCAAGGTGCCGACACCGATACCTGCGATGGAGGCCGTGATGATGATACGGGATGGATCTTGGATCGAGCCGCGCTTTCGGAGAAGAGGTGCGAATCTGTTATAGTTTAATATCATTAGCCTGCCCATGTAGCACATTGCAACCCGTAAGCCAACTTACTTCTGTGCGCAAACGAACACGCTCTTGACGTTCAGATCCATGACCTTTTGGAATGCGTTCTCAGGGTGCTTGTCAAACTCTTCTCCCCAAGTTGCGCCGGCATTGGCGAACAAGATATCGACATGATCGGTATGCTTCTCCACCTCTTTCACGAGTCTTTCCACTTCGCCAGGCTTTGCAATGTCGGCGGGGACTGAAATAGCTTCGCACTTGGTGGGGAGGGCATTGAGCGCGGCAACGGCTTCTTCACAGGCTTTGGCCTTGCGAGAAGTGATGAAGATCTTGGAAACGCCGGCTTGAGCGAGGCTAGATGGTATGAATTAGCTGTTAATACATAGTGTTTCATTGTGGGAAGCGTACCCGGACGCAGCGTGCAGTCCTAATCCTCTCGATCCACCGGTAATAACGGCGACCTTCCCCTCGAGCGAGAAGATATTCTTGAAGTCCTGGAGCTTGACGTCTGCTTCGGCTGACATGATGCTTGTTCCTTTCTCTGGGGCTTGCGTTGTTACGATAGTGGAGGTTGTCAAGTGACGAGGATGAAGAGAGGTGTGTGGAGTAATGTACAATAATCTTGATGAGTGATATGAGAAATGCCAATGGAACAACCTACCCAAAACGCTCTACAAAAGACCTTCGTCTGGACTGTGGCTTGATGGACGACGTCGGTAGAGAAGCGATTTGCCTCGGCGTTTTCGGGTCACGTAGGTCGTATTGTCACGTGCCTGGCGGCAAGGTATCAACCTTCAATGAAAGGACCATTCGTCGTCCAGCTGTGCTTCACGCTGCCATCGTTTTCGGACTCTCAGGCTGGATGGAAATCAATAACTTGAGACACTTGCTTTCATCTCCACTTTCCACCAGCATCACTGAGCCAGAGACTGACATTATCAATGACCCAGAGAGTGAGGGTATCAATGAGCAGGAGAGTGAGGGCATCAACGATTTACAGAGTGAGGGTATTAATGCGTCAGAGCTCGGAGTGAGGGCATGAATAGACGCTAAGGGCATCAGTGAGGACACACACCAGCCTGGGTGTGAGTAGGCATACCGACGTCTTGGATTCTAGCACATGTAAGTGTCCCACTTCCAATACTACCCAGCCTGACGGTAAGGCCCATAAGGAACGATACAAAGGAAGTGTCTGATACACATTGTTTAGAGATCGCAAGTCGTTTCGGTCGTTACATTCGGTGCTTCCAATCACACCTCATTGATAATCAAGTGCTGCTCGAGTGTTCACCATTATTTCCAAAGCCACTCTTTCGAGGACCCGCTCGAACTCAGCGCCGATCTAGAGGGACTTCGATCATCAAATCCGTCGTCGATCTACTTCAATCATTAACACAAGCCACAGGCCAAACGTAGAAAGGTTGCGAAGGACATGATAAATATAAAAGGATGGCTGTGGCTAGATCAGTGCGGCGAATAGGGGCTTACAACTCCTTCTTCAAGAAGTGCTCCGGCGAGTGTGACGTCTCGTAATCGACGTGAACGTAAGCCCTCTCCACGTCTGGTAGACTCTCCAGCTTGGTTTGAAGGTCCTCAGCAACATCGTGAGTCTCGCCCAAGCTTAAGAGCTTGTCCATGACGATGTCGACTTCGACGATCAGTCGTGGTCCAGAATGCCATGCACGAACAGTATCCAGCTGAGTGATTCGAGGATCGTGCGTCATGGAGATGTAGGTGACATGCTGTAGGAATGCTGTATCTGCCGAGACTCCAATGAGGAGTTGGAACTCCTGGTACGCAGTCCGTAGCCAGAGGAACGAGATGAGCACGGAAAGGAGAATGGCTCCCATAGGATCTATCCACCATCTGAGAAGAATTTAGCACAAGAGGACGATGCCGTTCGTTCGTGGGATACTAACGCGACTTTGCTTCCCAAAACACTAGTCATCAGACCAAAGCCATTGATGAATAGATCATTGCGGTGATCTTCCCACAGAATTCGGATCTGGCTGTATTTGTTCCTCAACGCCCAGCAGTAGAAGAACAAGCCAAGCTTGGTCGCGAATGCTACGCCAACAGCGACCACAGAGGGAATGTGGAACTTGGAATCGTCTGACTTCTCTGCGATCTGTCGAATCGATTCGACAATCAGGATGAACGATACAGCAGTCATGAGAAAGCAGAATGTGATGTTGCCCGCAGTCTCGAGTCGTCCTTTGCCGGAAGGAAACCGGCGAGGGTCGACTCTGTTGACAGCGCGGTTGCAGAGGATGAGCGTCAGGTTGCTGAACGAGAAAGTCAGCACATACAACGCAAGACCTGTTCATCAGAATCGACTCACCTCATCGGGTCAAAGATAGAATCAGCCATAGTGGTGAAGAGTGACAGACTGCCGGAGGATACAGCGCCATAGATTTGCAGACCCGCCAGTATGATGTTGGCAGCAAAGCTACCATGTACGGCGATCTTGAACTGCAAAGCCTCTGCGCCCTGCTCTTCCTTTGCCTCGCGCACATGATCATCCACAGGCTTCAGCAGTCGCTCGATGTTTTCGTTCTGATTTTCGTAGAATTTGAGGACTTTGTGTCTCTTGAGCTTGTCCTTGCCATGGCCTACCGGCGCGCATACCGCAGCACGCTTGGCCTTCGTATTGGCTTTCGCATTATCCTTCACTTCTGCCAGATCTTTCAAGCCGTCACGCAGTTTGTAAGGGTCGTTTTCAGCTCCGTAGCCTGGGAGACTGCCCTGTCGCTCAACATCGTCTCGGTCGCTGTCGCTGCTGTTGCGATGGTACGTAGGTCGTGGCACGGGGTTCTGCTCGACTTCGGGCAGCTTGGACACGGCTGAACTGGTCGCGGGGCGCGATACCTACAGAGAGGGGCGAAGGGTCAGCACATGTCTCATCGGACGGGGAACTCTTCTCTCGAGTGACAAGCTCTCTCTCTCAAGCAGCCAGTCACGACATCGTTGCCAGAGACTGTCTCGCATTGAAAGAGAGCTTCCCACCCTTTGCTTTGACATACTTCGTGGCCATGATAATCGTGAGTCGGCTCTGGGGTGTGATTGTGAGAAGAGCGCTCAGGGTGGACGTGGAAAGGATGCGGTCGCAGCGATATCGAGTTATGCAAGTCTGGGTCTCGTTGAACCATGATGGGCGGTCGCGGCCTGTACCGTCGAATGGATTGCTGCTGTTTCCAGAGGTAATGTGAATCGAAGACCGACTGTTGATGGATGTGATGAAGAGACTTCAGGTTGCTCTGAGCACCGCCCCTTTGCGTTGCCTACCTTGCGTGGTTGCTTTGTCGACTGCCCATGCTGCCAACCCACGCCGTTGTCGCTGCTGGGCTCTCGTTGGCCAGCGGCGCCGGCCGAACACCGCTTCCCTCACCGCAGAGTTCATCCTTGGAGAAAGGAGCATCTCGAGCTCGAAATACTCCAAGCAAGCATGTACATGTAGACAGTCGAGCAAGAGTGTCACACCTATCGAAGGTGCATGTATCGATGGCGATTGTAGGTGAAGTCAGGCCAACAAGGTCGTTTTCGTTCGACATGGCTGACGGCCAATGGCGCCCACCGTCACCACCCGACATTCCCCGTCGATCGACTTCACTCTCTCCGCACCATACCTGCCAGGCAGGGTAGCAAAGAAACGAGACACTTTGGCTACTGCAACTTAGGCGTCGATATGCCTAGGCCGCAACGAGAAAATTGGAATCTCGAGATTCAAAGTGCAAGATATCCCTCCGACTTGTCGGGTGTCTACGCGGGCGTTGCTGTATTCGTGAGCGTGGTCACCTGTCAAAATCGAGAGAGAGAAAAGGTCGATTGGATTATAGCCACTGTCCCGCTGTCATCATTGCTACCCACCCTGCTACCAATCTACATCGAGCTCTCCCTGGACCGACGTGGATGCTAGTCTTGTGCCAGCCAAAGAAGCGCGCGACGGTCCAGAGGAACCTCGGACTCGCCCAGCATCAGCTGTCAGGAAGAAGAAACGACCAGTCAGAGATCGTTTCGGCCTGCAATGGCTTGCAGCATGTACACGACCTGGTCTGTTCCTGGGCATGCTACTGGCTCGATGGTGAACTGGAGCGTACGATGATGCGGAAAGCCTACAGGCAAATGCTCCCGTGCTGTGTCGTAGCAACGTGAGCTTTCACTGCACGAAAACGAATAGGAAGGTCTGGTATATGAGCTGTGTAAGGCCCCAGGCTGTTGTTTGAACTGACAGGCTAGCTTTACACGTCCTCGAAGTCGTCTTAAGCATCCAATACCATTCCGATCCCCAGCCCAACATGCCTCTTATTATGGACCAGCCAGAAGCCAAACCCTTCCGCTTCTTGGACCTCCTGCCAAAGATCCGCCAGCGAGTGTACGATTATGTCCTCGTCTCTGAGACCCCCATTGAGATACACGAAGCAACTCGAAGACGACGAAGCAGCGTAAGCCGAGGAACTCCGGTCGAAGCACCCGGTCGAATCTCAGCTCTGCTACGAACCAACAAGCAGATCAGAAGAGAAGCGGCACCCCTCTTCTTCGGCCGCAACACCTTTGTCATACCATGGGGATTCCCAAATTTGGGTGTCCGCTGGCTCGACTACCTCACCCCACAACACAGAAGACTGCTCCGTGATGTTCGCTTCTGTTACGGGGACGGCGCGTTTTGGACGATCTATGATGCGAGAACAGCTTTGTCGTCTTTAAGACTTGCTTTGGAACGAAGTGGGGCGCTCGCTGATCTGAAGGACATGACGCTATGGGTGCCAGTGTGCGAGTTCAGTGTGCATACCTGGAAGGAGCTCTACCAAAGGGAAGACGCAGAGTGGGTGAGCATGGATGGGACTAGGCCTTTCGCTAAAGGAGGTGAAGGAAAGCTGTAGTCCTGCACGCGGTATGTGCAGTAGGCTGGGTAGAATTGGAAGTGAGACACTCTGGCTACTGGAACGTCGGTGTGTCTGGAGAAAGGGCCCACTCACGAATCAAAGCCCAGGATATCTCTGCAACTTTTGAGATGTCCTTGTAGCTTTTACTGTGATCGATAGTTGGCTAAGGGAAGACGGAGAAAGTCTGTCAGATAATCGCAAAAGTGTCACACTTTCTTTGCTACCCATGTGCAACCTGGCAGGAGGCGCGTGTGAAAGTGTGTTATGTCATCCGCTTCGCGCTGAGAAGTAAGCCACAGCGCCTCACTTCTTTTGCTACCCAGCCTGCGTCCTACTTCCAGTTCTGGCTGTATTGGAGCATGTGAATTGCCGACCGGATGTGAGTCTCTCCTCGTTGCCTCGACATGGGTATCAACAGCCACATAGCCACAAATATGTACAACCCAACCATACCATCATGAAACCTCCTCCTGCATCCGATAGATCTTCCAGCCAGCCGTAGCGAGCACTCGCGGCACACATTCCACCATAACCCGATCCACGTCCTTCCACTCCTGCGTGAGATCCCTCCACGGAACCAAGAACGGCGTCGTCCTCTTATTCGAGCTCCTAGGACCCATTCGCCACTGTCGCTGCAGACGTTCGGCGTTGAATCGTTCGTGCTCCATCTCGGATAGCATGTCGAGTTCCTTTACGCTGAATTCAGGGACGTGGATGAGTGGCTCGCCGCGCTCTTGGTCCAGCATGAAGCAGCTCACTGCACGTAGCTTTCGTGGAATGTCGTCGGCTTGGGCGCGGGTACTCTCTTTCAGCTCCATAGCCAGCTCGTCCCAGTCGTACATTGAAGCGTCTGATTCTAGGGCTTCGATTTCAGCTTCGGTCGTGGCCATCTTTCTGCGTTGTTTCTTATACGTCTCGAACAGTCCCTGGGCGAGTTTCTCTCGCAGTATTGGTGGTAATCGAGGCGATCTTAGGAAGCTCATGAACGTCCTACCGTCTACATGGAGCTGTATCTGTTCTTCTGGTGGCAGTGCTGAGATGTCAAACTTCGTACGGCCGGACAGTCGACTCGTGCTGAGAATCTTGTCGAGAGATCTCAAGCCGTGCTTGAAGGATGGTACCAGCAGAAGTGCATGGAGCACAGCCTCGTCGATCTTGATCGCGCCGTTGACTTCCAAATGTGGGAACTTCTGCTTCAGCATCTGCCGGATCATCAGTGCTCGTCGAATGGGGAACATTGTGTCGTTTGAACTCGTTTGGTTGGGCCCGGCGATTCGGACAACCCCGTGTAGATAGTCCATCAGTAAGGAGTCGTCGATGGTATGACGCTCCTTGAATTCGGCCGCCGTTGGTGTGGGAGTGCTCTCCATAGATGGCGCCTCTTGATTTACGAGGAAGAAGAGAAGTGGGTGGCCAAGACTACGGACGTGCGATCGATCGCTGAAGAGACCATCGCGCATTATTGCCAAGAAATCGTTCAACAGCTCATTCCTCGGCTCCAATATGGCTTCGAAGTTCTCGAATATCACGACAGTCAATGATCCGGCAGCCGTGTGGTCTCGAATCGTATGGCATAGCGCTAATAGATCGTCAAGTCGTAATAGCCGCGCGTTGTAACACAACTGCTTGACATTCGTGTCAACCGCGAAGTGATGGCTCAAGTTTGTTGCAACAAACTTCTTTCCCGAGCCTGGTGGTCCTACGATACCAATAGAGGTTGGATGCGAGGTCTCAGATCGAAGTCGCTCTTCAACAGCTCCAACGATGGCACGCAGGGACTCTTGCTCTGAACGTTCGACGCTCAAAAGGTCCCCAAACTGTTGCATCGGACATCGAGCTAGGGCCTTCTGCGGCCCTAGTGTTACGATCTGTCGTGCTACCTCGGCGGTATCTCCAGTCACTGCATCGAAGATGTTCCAGCTGTCGCCAGAACTAATACGTGCTGACGGAATACTGACCACCGAGTACTTCTTCTCTGGTGCCAGACCGTTGATCACAGCGTCGATGGGATAATCTGGAGCCTCATCTATGGGATTGGGAAGGAAGCCCTTCTGCTCCATGTCTCGTGCAGCGTGGATCCCTAATCGCACACCCTTCTCACAGTTAGGAGGAGAGGAATCAGCAAAGCCGAGCGCAAAGCCCGCCGTGAACGCTGACGAAAGGCCGACCTAAGCACAAGTCAACACGGCAATGGTGTGTGAACGTTGTCTGAACACGTACCATATGGCCGATCTTGATTGTAGATTCGACCTGTCTGGGATGAAAGTACAGTTTCGGATCGGTGGCGTCTCGTCCGCGATGGTGAATGATCCCCTCGTTGCCAAAGCGAACGATTAGGTTTGGACAAGTGACGAGCGTGTCCAGACGTCCGTTGCTGCCAAGATTCCGTACGAAGTCCTCCGTCGTCTGCTCCCACGACAACGAACGACTCAATGAGATGCCCTCTGCACGAAGGTCGTCGGCGTCGATGATGACGGCGAGGTGATCCGGGTCAGGCACGCCGTCACGAGTCCGTGGTCCGTCTACGCAACATTAGGACTGGGAATTGCATCGTAACAGACTACAGCATATGCAAGGTACAAACGCCAAGCAAGGCACGATAGACTATACATACGCACCTCGAATGATATCCCACAGATGGCCTCTAGCCAACGGCCTGGTCATATGATGAATGATGAAGCGAGGCCTAATGCGCTGCAAGAAGTCCAAGGCTGGCTCAACGTCGTGTAGTGCCTCGCCCGAGCCGGAAATGATGACGGTACTGGCCTTTGCCGCCGACGTTTGGTCGATGGCAGGAGAGTGCCAGACTGGAGGCTTGCCAATCTGGCGCTTTCTAACCACACGAAGGGAAGACCTTTGACCGGACGAGGAATCCGAGTGCTCCAGATCAACGACGGCTGACGCGTTGTGCTTCAGGCAGTTGGATCCCGCGGGTTGTAGGACAGGACTGGCGACTTCGAAACCCCAGGTTGGCGCTGCAGCGGTGAGGAGCTGCGCCACGAGGTCAGCCTCGCTGGTGCGGATGACTAGCTGAGATGCCTCGTCCACATCGTTCTGGGTCGCGTGATGGTCTGCATTGGCCAGATACGTCATGGGGAAGACCAGATAGTCGTAGGAGACGGCGCCCGCGACGAGCAGAGTGTGCGAGGCGTGGGAATTCATCTATAGGGGAAATGGACAGAAGCTAGTGCGGCGGATCGGGGCGTGGGTGTTTGTCGACGCGAGTCGCATGGCGAGGGCAGAGCAAGCGGCGGCGGGGCTCTGGGCAGGAAGACTGGAGGAGGATGGAAGTGAGGTCGAGACGGGCTGCTGCTGAGGCTTAGACGGCAGCAGGCGCATCACATCTCACGTCCGCCATCTGCACACAGTCGCCAAAGCAGTCTGGGCTGGAGAAATCAGTGCACAGCCACTCTTCTGGTGTGCGCGAGAGATGGTGTGGATAGACTTCGGCCGGTCGGCGAATGAGATGGGATGCGTGTTGCTAGCCGTTGCGATCGTGAGCATCGGCTTTGCCTGGGGGACTGACGGTTTCAGGGAGAATGTTTGGTGACACGGCCATATCGAAGGCATTAACCTCCATGCACACGGCCGCACATGCACGCTGGCATCGACACCGTCATAAAGTCAGCAGCAGCAGCGGCAGCAGTGTAAGGAGCCAAGAGCCCGCCCACGCCGCCAGCGCATCTTTATGCATCGGCTAGTCCAGCTCTGCCAGCACCCACACCGGTCTTACTTTGGCCTCACCATGAGGTGAGGTTGTAGACTGTCCTACCCAGAGCTCAGCGGCACCTCGTGGCATCGGCCAACACCCAGAACCACGGAAATGCCATCGTCGAATGCATAGAAAAGTGGTACAACGCCAGATAGAGCTGCCAGTGGCGATTGTGTCGCCCGAAAGCCCCGATGGCCGTCCCTCTGCAGAAGTTCGAGCTCAGCGATTCTAGGCTAGAGGTGAGGCTCCACGAGGCGGTGCATGGCCACGTCTCTACCATGGTGGAATGCTGACTTGGTCGCTAGCATAATGATTGGAAGTTCCCAGCCACCATAAAGACAAGGCCGCTTCGAAAGCTTGAAGAGGAAGATTTCCTTACCCATCATAAAGTATGCATTGAGCATGTCGTGCAGGACTCAGCATTCTCTGATGCAAGCGTATAGATCGACAGAAGTTACGATGACAGTACCGTTCGCTTCAAACTGCTGTGAGTACTGCTCGAAATGTGTAGTCTTCAATGTCTGACAATCGGTAGGGTTGGAAATGCCGTCTCCGCCAACTTGACCAATACCAGCAAATTGCCCATCGACCCCGAACTGCTCGAGGTTGTGAAGACGCAAGGTTGGGTGTCTGATGAGTTTCTTCATCTCTGGCGACGGGATGAAGGAGGTTCAGCGGCTTTGACTTCCCATGGCATACTCAGTGTGTTATATGACTTCGAGCTCATGATGCTTCCGTCGGTCACTGACTTTGTCGCAGCTTTTATGCTCCAGACCCCCAGAGATGGTCGGTCGTTCTGCTCGTTATCGCTCGTCAATCGCGAAAGGCATTGCTGCGGAGGCGTATACATCACAGATGAGCACTTCAGCTTGAATGCTCTCTTGTCGTCGCAGCCATACCTAAACAAGCATCCCAAAGTGCCACGAGACTTCGCCGTCTTGCCTTTCCAGATCCTGGTACATCACGTAGATGAAACTTTGGCGCAAGTGCAAGAGTTGTCTCGACAGATAACCTTCACCGAACGAAGGATTGCCGATGGTCGAATATCGCTCGAAGACAACGGCGATTACAAGCTCTTGAACAGGCTGAATCTTGAGCATGTGAGACTTCAGAGGCGGTCGAATTTCGAGATCGACCTGGCATCGAATCTGCTCAAATACCTGGACTCTTATCAGCGGTTGTGGACGGTTCTTTGGGAAGGTGGTACTGGTTATCTCGATGACATGAGGGAAAAGGTAGAGCAGCAGATGCGCTACAGCCAGCAAGTGCAGAAAGACCTCGAGATGATGCCGCGCCGGATAGACAATCAGTCCAAGGCCATGTTTAATATCATCGCCATGAGAGACAACAAGCTGAACATCTCGCTCGCCGAAAGCTCCAAAAAGATTGCCGAAGAGAGCCGTCTGGACAATCTGTTGAGTGTAAAGTTGGCCAAAGCAACTGCAGATGTGGCAGAACAGACCCGACAAGACTCGTGAGTATGCCAACACCCAGATTTGTGGCGCGAGTGCTGACAGTCTTGTAGGGCCGCGATGAAAACGATAGCCGTCTTGACTCTGACTTTTTTGCCTGGCACAGCAGTAGCGGTAGGAGACATATGTGAACGGCTCAGATGCGCCCCAGCTAACGACACCAGAGCTTCTTCAGTATGAATGGGATGTTCAATTGGGAGCCAGCCGAGGGCCAAAGTCTCGCCTCGCCCTACCTATACGTCTTCTTCGTGGTCACCATTCCGCTGACTGTGTTGGTCTACATCGGGTGGTAGGTGAAGTGCTCTTTCTGGCTTCAAGTTGTGAATGCTGACCATGCGCAGGTGGTGGTGGTTCAGGCGTGTGCAGCAGGAGTTCCAAAAGCAATACGAAGACTCGGATTTCGCGGCGGTGGAACGAGATCTCATGTTGCGGATGAGGACGGCCACGAATTCGTGGCATCTCGAAAAGCACGCAACAACTCCAGTAACGACGCCGCCGCCGATATGAGGTTAACGAAGTCATGAGTACAGCATTCGCATTTTCGGTTGGTACGGTGTATAGGGTGGGATCAGGTTGTTCCGAAGACGATCGCCACGTGAGGCGGCGGAAGGATAGGTGCGGATTGAAGCGGCGGTTGTGAAGCGTTTGACGAAGTATTTTATTTTATCGTGTGGTGCGTCGTCCTGTTCAAGAGCTTGCAATTCGACGTTGAGAACGAAGGAGTATTCTTGGACACTACAATGGAAGGTATGACCATGTATGTACCTCCCAGCCCAGCAACGAGACATGCCCAGGTGAGCAACATGAGGTTCTTGCGTCTCAGCAAAGTCTCCCCTGAGTCGCTCTCACCCATTGAACAGCTCAGGTCTGCCGGACCAGACATCCTTGTGAAGCATCGCCTGTAACGTTCAGACATTGAAGATGCCGCACGACGCTTCAAGAGCGGCGGCTCAAAGCTCGTTTAGCACCGCTGCGATGGTCCTTGTTCGGCGTCCGGCCTCTGGCGAAGGGGAGGAACGCGTGGTCACGTACAGTCTTCGTCTGTGAGCGAGTTGAGAACGGTGCAAGCAGTGCACGGCATGACCTCACGGCCCTATATACGAATTCGCCTCACTGTGCAGAAGCCGGCCGTCGAATACGGATGCCATCCCATTGGCCTGACAACCAGGCCCGTGAACGAAGATGCACGCGAGGACAGGGATGGTCGAGGCCGCTCAGTGAGTGCGGCTGTGTGACGGTTGGAAATGGATCCTCCAGGGCTGCCTCGGGAGGAGTTGCCCGCGCCTGCATGGATAGTAGTGGTGTTGGGGCCAATACTCGGTCATGGTGCTTTGAGCAGCTGAGATACTTATGGACAAAGACTTGACGACGTCTTTGACAATGTAGGTCCTCGACGACACACCTGCTCCAGCATCCCTTCCATCGCCCAATGGCCCAGCCTGGCTTTGATCCGTTCGAGGCCCTTGGAATTCCGCGAGACGCATCGGAACACGCTATCAAGGAACGATACCACTACCTCTCGCGAAAGTACCATCCCAATCGACATCAAGGCAGTGACGAGTCCAAGGCAACCCTTGCAGAGCACTTCCACAACGTACATCAGGCATGGAAGCTGTTGAGCCGGGCGGACAGCCGGAGACGGCGAGTCGAGCTGTTGAACCTTCTAGAGCTGCAAGATGAGATGCTCACGCAATTTGTCGAGCTGCTGAGTCCAGATACACCAGAAGAGAAGCACGACAATCACCATGAGTCGGAACTTGATGGCCACGTATCGAGTGACGCGGATGAGGACCTGCCCAATGTCGGTCTGCAACGACGGCAGACCTTCAAGGACGTTCACGGAACCAGACATTTGGGAGACCGTCGTCAGAGCATCGACGTCGCATCACCGACGAGTCCGACGAAGAAGAGCCTGAAATGGTCATTGGCCAAGCTCACCACTGCGAAGAAGCAGGGACAACAGAAAGAGGCAGACTACTTCACCCTACGCCGAAGGAAGCTTGAGAAGCTGAGACGTAAAGAGCTGGAAGCGTTTTTGGATTATAGAGATGCAATGGTGGCCAAGTTCGAGGCGGAAGAGATTGTGGAAAAGCAGCACGAGGAATATGAGCGGGCGAAATGGAAGAGAGAATACTTCGAGCGAGCACCCAGAGGCACAACAGAACGCTTCCGTTCCTTTCAGCACGCAATGTCTGCAGTCACTGCTTTCGAGACCCATGCTCCACGAAACCGCAATCGATCGAGTCTGGGCAACTACTCCGTCATGTCACCCACCGTAGGTCCAGGCGAAGGGCCCAAGTTCCTCGAACCGGATCATGCAATTTCGAGACACAAGACGAGACATCGAAGAGTATGGAGTAGCGAGCTAAGCGGTGATCAGACGGATAGTAGCGAGGACGATTCTGGAGATGTACATGGACCGAGGAAAATCTCCCCACCTGGACATATGCACCAGCCGCCCATGAGGCATGGCAGACTTGTTACATTTGATCACTTTCGGCGTCACACCAATGGCAAACACGCGGCAAGCCTGGAGCATGGTAGAGACTCACCTGGCCCTTTCAAGCTGGTAGTTAGACAACCGACAGATCTGGGAATGATTGTGGAGTCTCACGACTCAAGTGGAGATACGCCTTCAGGGTCTTCGAGATCTCCATCGCCATACCCTGTGACGGGCATGGAGCTTGCCAAGTTCACCGTGGTGCCTTCGTACGGGACCGCAGACATCTTTGGCATCCCTCACGAGCGGCGTGCTCGATCCTCTAGTCCAGCCGGACACGGTCGGCCTCCTTCTGTGACTCCGTCTGAAACAGAGGTTCGCCGCCCAACGCCAGATGGATGTCGATTCGAGACGAAGCACGTCGGTCCACCAGAGCATCATCACGTTCCTACCTCACACGTGCACCTGCTCTCGAGGCAAGAGAAGGCCGCCATTCTCGGAGCTGAGCCAGATACTGAGCTTGATCCGTCTGTGCTACTTGGACGACTCTCGAATCTTGATTCTAAGGTGGCATCGAAATTCGAAGTCAAGCCGAATATGGAGGAGAAGTTCAACTTCCGACTCATTTACGGCAATAGGGAAGTGATAAGTCGGCAGCATCAGTCTTTCATTGCTCTTAGCTACCGACGCAAGCTGCACGTGGAAAGACATTCGACGCACTACACTCTTCCTCTGGAGCCGGAAATCTTCCAAGCGGTGTGGGACGAGCGAGAACACGACACCGAAGGAGTTTGGATTGATCAGATCTGCATTGACCAGGAAAGTGACACAGAACGAACGATCTCCATGTCTGCCATGGACATGGTGTACAGGAGTGCCCGAGTCGTCGTGGTTGCATTAGACGATATCGAACTCGACGCTTTTGAAGGCGAGCTTCTGCAAAACCACATGGACGAGTATTCTGGTATGACACACGTCGCTCCTCGACATCGCTTTCGACGCAAGCAGCCGCCGTACTTGGAAACTCACGAAGACCTCTACAAGGTCGTTCGCAAAATGCTAAGATCGTCATGGTTCAAGCGCGCTTGGTGCCGACATGAGATGAGGCTCGCCAAACACCACGTCTTCCTTATCCCGAGTAAAAGAGCAGGTACTTGGGGAGGTCGGGATGTACTGAGGTTTAATGGCAAGTGCATCGCTCATCTGCTGGACCTTTGCGTTGAAGTACCTTTTGAGCCTGACGTGGAGTCTGTCAAGCCGGCTCTTCACGGCTTCTTCAGGGACCGCGCGAAGATGGCAGAGAACGAGAGGCAAATGCGCCTACACCATGGCAACTTCTCGAGTGTGGTTGCTGAGGTGTTTGCCATGGAAGCTGGAGGAGACCCTCGCATTCCAGCTGAGCAGCGACTGTCGGATGCCAGGAAGGACAAGATCTCAATCATCCTCAATACTCTGGAGTGCGGATTAGCCCTCCATGAGGGTGTGCGAGATCCAAGTGATGCGCGTTACCACATCACGACGGACAATCAATGCTTTCACGACTTGTCGTTACTGGCGCTTGCCGCACAAGACCCTGGCGCATTGTGCTCTGTAGGAGCGCCGCTGCCCATCACTGAGGAGACCTCGAGCTGGCTCTACGTCCCAACTGTGGCTGATTCGGGGCTGAACAACTTCAAGACTCTGGAACGGCTACCCGCGAATGCCAGGTTCGTCACCGATACTAGCGGGCCTGAGCACTGCATTCAGCTGGACTTGAGATTCCTGAAACGTACCAAAGGAGCCAGAGCTGCAATGGATCCAGACATGCTTGATCTCGCGCGCCACTTCATGAATGTTTGCGACGAGCGCAAATGGGGCCGCAACAGGAAGCGATATCTCGTGCACGACAGGAAAGCAAATCTATTGTTTGGACCAATGAAAGAGGTGTACATTGAAACGCTCGCCTGCGTCTTCCATTGCGGGCCAGATTGGATGAGCGATGTGTGTCGAAGGTACAGCATGAGCAGGTGGAAAGTCGATCTTCAAGGCGCCTGGCAGCTTCTCATTGCGCTGCAGAACACACACGGCCGGTGGCCTGCTGATGCCTGGGATGAGCGGGCGGCCGCTTTCATCGCGGATTTCGTCAACTTCTTGGTCATCCGTGGCCTGCCACAACGCCAGATCTCGAAGCCGGAGCCTTGGAGACCAATCTGGACAAGCACGCCCTCGGGTGGGAAGGTCCTCACTTTCGTGCCCATGTCCGATGACACTGTACATGCAGCGATCCCAACCGTGCTCATCAACGCCGACTATGTGCATCTAGCACGCCTCTGGATCCTCAAACCACGTTCGCTTCCAGAGGATCTCGAAAACAATAAGAATATCGATCTTGTTTCTTATAGTAACGACTGGACTTTACTCGGCAAATCTGTTTTATTTAGCGACGAACTTTCGATTGGTCAAATGACTGCATATGGCGGAGATTTCAAGGATCAGCAAAGGGTTTATGGGCGGCGTAAGGATATGGCTAATGGGATTTCGGGAGGAGGAGTGAGAGAGAGGAGAAGCATCAAGTGATGAAAGATACCCCTGTACAATTAGATCATTGATGGATGTGTTGTTTGGCTTGGCGCTCGAGCGGCTAGAGGAGGGAGCTTATTGTGTAGATTGTGGGCGAATGTGGTGTGTGAGAGCCTGGGAGTACTTAATATTGCACCTTTCGTTTGAACGCATATCAATGTCCATGTGAGTAGTCTTCTTGTTTTCACGTGATGGCGGTCTCCAAGATGTCGGGTACGCCCGTGACAGATTGAACGCATGTTTCACTTCACGTTTCACGCCTGCCGCGGATTTTTCGAAGCTGCAGATTGACCTTCGTGTCGCCACGAAGCCCAAGAATTGGCCCGCGGGGTGCAGCAAAAGGCCCTGCATGTCGTCTTGCTTTTCACGAAAACAGGGTCATTCCGCGAGGAGAATGCGCATGGAATGGTCGGTCTTGCCTTGAAGTACAACAACTCCTGATACACCGATAGACTCGGGGACACAGTTGGCCGCTGTCTTTATCGTTTCCTTTTTCCGTATGTGGTGCAAGAACGACGTATATGGCGGAACTCTTGTGGGATTTTGAAAGAAGATAAAGAAGATTGGACACGCGCACAAGGAGGAAAGAGCAGCACTTACGACTGAAACGGCCACCGCAACGACATAGATCACACCTTGGAGCACCACCATCATAATGCCTTTTCTCAACGGCCGAAGACCAGCACGACCCTCCTTCACGGAACGCTCCCCAACGTTCCCCTCCTACTACAGCACTCGCAAGAAACCTCGCCGCTGGCCGCTGGTCATACGTTTTATCAAAGGCGCCATCCACGTCGATATTGCGCTGCCAGTGCTCCTGCATGCCCTCTTCGCCGCCCTGATCTGCTACCTGGACTTCTCTCGAGATGGCCACCTCGCCATTCCCTCCTCGACCCTCCCCTCCCTCTCCATCGTGGTGGGCCTGATGCTCGTCTTCCGTAACTCCACATCGTACGACCGCTTCTGGCAAGGCAATCAACTCTTCACCACCGTCGAGACCAACATCCGCAACCTGACCCGCAGCTTCCTCGCCTGTTCCTATAACCCTCATGGCCCACCTCCAACTGAAGCCGAGCGAGCAGACACCGAACGCACCGTGCGCACCCTCCTCGCCCTCATCTACGCCGCGAAGAACCACCTTCGCGCCGAATGGGGCCAATCGATCCCCATCCTCCTCCCTCGCGCCGAACTCGAACGCCAACGCCGTCAATCTGTGTCCGTCTACAAGCCCGAGTACGACGATCTGCTGCCCCGGGGTACTCGCGGCCATGAAGACCAAGGGCTCGGCCTCCTCCTCCAACTCTCTGTCCAAATCGAAGGCTACATCAAACGTGGCCACGACAGAAGCTGGTTTCACGCCCCTCAAGCCTCCCAGCTCACCGTGCAACTCAACACTCTCGTGGCCGCCTACGGCTCCATGGAGACCATCCACCTGACACCGCTCCCCGTCGCCTACCTCATCCACATGCGCCAGGTCCTCGCCCTATTCTGCTGCGTGCTGCCCTTTGCGCTCGTCTCCGACATGGGCTGGTGGTGCATCCTCATGACAGCTTTCGTCACCTTCACGCTCTACGGCATCGAAGCCATTGGCGCACAGCTCGAAGATCCCTTTGGTTATGATCGAAACGATATCAAAGTCGATGCGATTGTCGAGGATTTGAGGGTCGAGACGACCGTCTTGATTGAGAATTGGAGGAAAGGTGGTGATATGTTTCCGGCTATGAGGGAGGCTTTTGGTGGCGCCGGGATGAGTGAGAATCCATTTGGCGGTGCAGTTGGAGTTGGTGGACAGCAACCGAGTCCACAGCGAGGAAGAGGCAATACCGGTCCAGGGGCTTATGATGAGAGGTCCCCTAGGCGAGTTTAGAAGTGAATGGAATTGGGTTGGCTTAGAAGTGGAGTCTTATCTGGTCTCACAGGATCGTTGTCATCATCGCAGTGCGCGATTTTCGAACCTCTGCATATTACTTTTTCGAGCTAGACTCTCTAAGCCTGTACGAAGGAGTTCGAATGGCATAATAAGCTTAAATATATGCTTCCATATTTCACGTTTTTCATTGACGCCTACCTGATGCAGGATGCATTGAGCTGAGGGGCGTTAGTTTGATGAGGAAGGAACATGTTAAGTCAAAGCCATGCATCGCATTTGTTCTCAATCGCCTCGTGGCGAACTATTGAAACAGTCTATCATTTCATAGCAAACGTGAAACTCCTCCCCAATGCAATCTTCTCAGGCCTTGATGTGCTGTCAAGAGCACATAAAGGCCACTTGATTACCCCGAGAGACTTCCTTCCCAACTGCTGCCAAGCAAGCATAGATAGCTCGCTTAGTCGTAGAGATCCTCTTCGCCGGCACCTGTTTGAACTGTTAGCAGTTGTCTACTTTGGTTGATCGTTGTCATTGTACGTACCGTTTTGCTGCTGGTCAGCACCACCGTCGGTGCCGCCCTCTGGGAAGCGGAAGAAGGCGCTGCCGCCAGCACTGTTCTTCATGCTCTGCGCGAATGCTTCATATCGGCGGATCTCGGTGTCCGTGACTGAGCGACGAGCCATGCTCATAGCCTCCTCGAAGTGCTTCTTGGTAAGCTCTGGTACAGGGTCCTCCTCATCAATGTCCTCTTCCATCTTAGTGTCATCACCTTGCTGAGCCTCGCGTGTCTTCTCTTTCTCGATGGCAATGCCGATGCTCTCCTTGATAGCAAGCTTGACGGCGCGCTGGGTGATGAAGCCCAAGTCGGCACCAGAGAAGCCGTGGGTCTTCTGGGCGATGTAGGAAAGATCGACGTCGGGCGCAACTGGCGTCTTGCGGAGCTGGGCTTTGAGAATGCCCTCACGGCCGGGCTGGTCGGGAAGCGGGACGTAGACGAGAGTGTCGAGACGACCTGGACGGCAGAGCGCGTTGTCAAGCTGCTCTGGTCGGTTAGTGGCACCGATGACGAAGACGTTCTTCTTGCTGGTCATGCCGTCCATCTCAGTCAGGAGCTGGTTGACGACACGGTCTGAAGCACCGCCAGCGTCGCCAACGCTGCCACCACGGGACTTGGCAATCGAGTCCAGTTCGTCAAGGAAGACGACGCAGGGAGCAGCCGCACGAGCTTTGTCGAAAATGTCACGGATGTTGCTCTCTGATTCACCGAACCACATGGAGAGCAGTTCTGGGCCCTTGACGGAGATGAAGTTGGCAGCGCACTCATTGGCGACTGCCTTGGCGAGAAGCGTCTTACCAGTACCTGGTGGGCCATAGAAGAGCACACCACGGGATGGGCTGAGACCAAACTTGAGGAACTTCTCAGGGTGGTCGACTGGATATTGCACGGACTCGATGAGCTCGCGCTTGACGTCCTCAAGACCACCAATATCCTCCCAACGAACATTGGGCACCTCGACGACGGCAACCTCGCGCAGAGCAGATGGGTTGCTGACACCGAGGGCGAAGCGGAAGTTCTCTTGTGTGACACCAAGGCTGTCAAGCACCTCAGCGTCGATGGTATCCTCATCCAAGTCGATCAGGTCCATCTTCTCACGAATCTGCTGCATGGCGGCCTCTGAGCACAGCGAGGCGATATCGGAACCGACGTAACCGTGGGTCTCAGCAGCGATCTGCTCAAGGTCCACATCGTCACCAAGCTTCATGTTCTTGGTGTGGATCTGGAGGATCTCAAGACGGCCGGTTGGATCTGGGATACCAATGTCGACTTCGCGGTCGAAACGGCCGAAACGACGGAGGGCTGGATCGATGGAGTTGGGGCGGTTGGTGGCGGCCATGACGACCACGTTGGAGCGTGCCTTCATGCCGTCCATGAGGGTCAGAAGCTGGGAAACAACACGACGCTCGACCTCGCCGTTGGTCTTCTCACGCTTCGGCGCGATAGAGTCGATCTCGTCGATGAAGATGATGGCTGGGCTGTTCTTCTCTGCCTCCTCGAAAGCCTTCCTCAGATTGCTCTCAGACTCACCAGCCATCTTCGACATGATCTCGGGGCCGTTGATGAGGAAGAAGAAAGCACCAGTCTCGTTGGCGACGGCGCGAGCCATCAGCGTCTTACCAGTACCGGGTGGACCATACATGAGGATACCACGCGGCGGCTTGATACCGATGGACTTGAACAGTTGAGGATGTCTAAGAGGCAGCTCCACGAGCTCTCGGACTTGAGCCATCTGCTTGCGGCAGCCACCAATGTCGTCGTAGCCAACCTCATTGAGGTTACCCTCCTCGTCCTCGCGCTGGATGGGCTCACCTTCGCAGTGGATGACGGTATCTTGTGCCACGATGCCGTACTCTGGCGGATCGATCTCGACGACCTTGAACTCGACCGTTCGCATGGCAGCGCGGCATGTGAAGAGGTCGCCTTGCCGCAGCGGACGGTAAGCTTCGCGGAAATATGGTGCAAGAAAGACATCGAAGAGCGAGCCAGTCAGGCCCTCGATGGTGTCTGCCATGGGCAGGACTGCGATGCGCTTGGCGTATTTGATGTCGGGGCATGGGTTGACGGTGACAACGTCGCTCAGCTTGACTCGGAGGTTGTGTCTCACCACGCGGTTCATTCGCGCCGAGCCATCATCGAGATCGTCATCAGCGAGGACGATGAGTACGGTATCCTTTCTCTTCTTGCCCTTGACGAGGACAGTGTCGCCGCGGAACAGCTGCAGCTGCTCCATGGTGTTGTTCGATAGGGCGAGAATGGAGTTGTCGTCGGTGGTGGCGTCGGTGACAATCAAGCTGTTGGGCTTCTTCTTCTTCTTGAGGATGGCTGTAGCGGTGGCGTCCTCATCGCGGTGCTCGCCGCCGGAAGGGTCATTGTCGAGCTTGACCTTGCCCTTGCCGGTGGAGTGATCTGGTTCGGCAGACATGATGGAGGTGTTTGATGCTCGTGTGATGCTATCAGACAGGCGCTCGCCAAACTCCGGCGGATGCAGTAAGTGGCGGGTGTAGTGAGTGTGGTAGATGCAGCTGTCGAGGCTGGCGGTGGTGGAGTGTGGAGGTGTAGAAGGAAGGTCGAGTTTGATGGGCGGAGGTTTGGAGGAAGAGTGTGTGGATGGAAAGGTGTTGTGGTGTTCCTGGCTGGCGACTTGAAGCTCTACCTGCGGCTTCTCCCGCCGGATGATCTCACCAAAATAGAGCTGAGACCACCTCTTCACTTCGCGGCTAGTGAATAATCCACCAGAGTCGCCCGCAGAAGCCCATCGAAACCCGCGCCGCGTACGTTACTGCCGCCTGCCTGTGCCTTCATTCATTCACTTGATCTGTCCCATCACGTGCGAATATCTGACTTTTCTGGTCGCCACCTTACCTTCCGGAACATCCTCGCTCATGCTCGGCCTCCGACAAGTACATGTATATGCAGCCTTCGTGGTAGTCTCGCCCTGCATTTGCTGCAGGCTTCACCCGGGCGGCTGTATACACACTCGATGTTCTGCGTTCAGGACAGCATGTGAACAGGGTTGATAGCACCACAGCATTTCTCTTTCGGTGCGTGAGAGTCACTCGTGTGGCGGATAGGGAAGACCCACCGCTGGCGGCAGGGGCTCCTGCTGGTATTTAGACTGCCTTGCATGTGCTCTTCCTCCCGCAGACACAACATTCTCCCACAACTACTGCATATACGGCGACCATCGGCTCACATCCCAGACACAAGCTCAGACGATACTGTCCGCGAGAGTAATCTCTTTCGAGCGTAACGAGAGCAGGAGTCAGTTCTTGATGGCTCCAAGAAGGCAGGTGATATCCAGTTCATCCTTTGGGTCATCGAGTCTCTCATGTCAGACGCCACAACCCCGACGATATTTCCTTTGTGCAAAGATCACAATTACTCAAGTCAGCTGAGTGTAGCATTGGCTACTGGAGAGTCATGAATGTACACATCAGCTGGGTCTACCATTTGTCTCGTTCTTCACTTCAGATTGAGCTCTACAAGCGTTGCGGTACTCTAACAAGACTTACAGAAGAGGAGAGCTCTACAAAGGAGCGATCCTGCAGTGGCACGCAGCGCGACGAGCAGATGATTCAACAAAGGCTGATGGCTATTCACACAACGCAAGAGTGTCACAGGACAACGAGCACGATGAAATACGCAGCAGAGACTCCGTCAATGTGGATGGCTCTTGCCATAACTCCTCTCACAATGACATCTACGGAGTGCTTTGCCAGGAGACGAACCTCTACAACATGAGCTTCTGCAGCAGCAACGCCTCATCCAGCAACGACGATGAGGACAGTGCTCGTCCCAAGTCGACACCTCTCAATGTCGAGATGCCCCATCGCGCATCATCGATCACCACTATTGCATATCAAAATGCTATGAACAATCGCATCGCCGAGCAATTTCTCTGGGAAGGGGAGAAGTTCAATACGAATGCTTACACACCAACTTTCCTCCACGACGTGCTGATGCTGCCTGGCTCCCTATCCAATCTCGTTGGGACAGGTGAGTTCATTTACGATACATATCACCGGCGCTGTAAGATATCTGACCTCCATCTTAGTCACGACTTGGGACATCGAGCGGCAAATGACACCTGCTTTACTTCCCGGGTTCAAAGCCCATGTCGACTCAATCTCCCTCCAGCCTGCTCTGGTACGTCAAGGCCAAGGGTGGAAGGCTCCACTCCAATGCGAGACAGTCTTTGGCAATGATTTCATGAGTGGCTGCCTGAAGGGTCGTCCGTTGTTGGAGGAACGTGCTAACTTTCCACTCCTCTTAGGTACAGTCCGACGATTCGGACGCCTACGTGCAAGGAATGCTCGTCTTCGGTCTAGGCAAGGCAGCGCGCCGTTTGATCCACAACCATTATCGCACAACGGCTAAACGCCGCAAAGTCCAAATCGAACTCGAACTCAATGTCCTCGTGCCAGAATCTGGTCTCCACAGACCTCGACGAAGAGCTCTACAAGCCCACGTGTGGCTGTGGTCGACGAAGCGTGGTGGAGAGGACTTTCTTGAGCAAGGTGAGTGGAGTCTGGAGGACCATCTGCTAGGAAATCTTGGGCCGAAGCAGACTCTTTTAAGGGTGGAGGAGGACGGAAAGGGGGATGAGGATGGAGATGGGTGGATCGGAAGGGAGGTGGAGGAGGTGTATTTGGAAGGCAAGGAAGAAAGGTACGTAGAGGCTGTGCGTGGAGGGACTGGCACGTTGGACTACGAGCGAGTCAAAGGAAACGAGTTCACTGGTTGGTAGAGGTGAGCCTACAACTTCTCTTTCTTCTTCTGTCAGACCGTGACGAACAAGCTGGATCCTTTTCAGTCAAAGTGCTACTTATCCTGCGACTTCCCAACTGTCTATACGGCTGGCACTGCATCCTGAAGCGTGGTCCCCAGGAAAAATGAGAGCTGGAAGAGGCCTATCGATTCACAGCAAGTGTCCAACTCTCATTGCGATCCAGCCTGGGCTCTGAAAGAGAGGTAGTCCTCATCGTTTGATACCCCAGCTCAAGCTGTTGTCTTTGAGTACACTGGTTGGTAGAGGTGATTCTATACCTTCTTTCTTGTCAGCGGGATCTCCCAACGAACGGAGAGGGCAGGCTGGGCAGCAATGAAACTGGAACAGATTTTGCTATTATCCGATACGCTTTTCCCTCTTTTCCATTGCGCGACTAGGCTTACGGTCACAGTAACAGTAACAGCGATGTGAACACCTAGCGAGTCGTGGGCATATCAGAGACTTTGCGAAAAGTGGCCCACTTCTACTGCTTCCCTGCCTGAGGGCCGTGAATGAGTATAACTTCTCATCATGCCACCGCCCCAACTCAAGCTGTTGTCGATCGTCAGCATACAAAGCTTATCACTTTCATCTTCATAGCTTTTCACTCGGACCTTTGAACGCCGTCTTGATATACTCCTCAATATCCTCCAGCAACTCCTTGGGTTTCTCAACGGCCGCAAAATGTCCACCGGTGGTATGCACCTTCGCCGACACGAGATTACAGCTCTGAGCTACCCAGGATTTGGGCATGGGCACCAACTCCTTGGGGAAGAACGAGTACCCCGAAGGTTTGCTTACATGCGGTCGTTCGCGACCTCTGCCGGAGGCATTGGCGATTCTGGGCCTCTCCTCGCCGCCGTTCAACTCATGATGTCAGCACATGGACAGGCAAACACGCATGCTTGGGCGCACTTACTCCTCTGTAAGGGTAGATACACCTTGGAAAGGTTTCAGTCATCCAGTAAAGTGTGACACTGCTCAGGATCTCTTCAAGTGGAGGATCCTCATCAGTCCATTCCAAGAACTTCTCCCCTATCCAGCTCAACAGCGCCAACGGGCTTGCACTGAGACAATGCCCAATCGTTGCTGTGCGTGTGCCATGCTCTTGGGCGTACGCTGTGGCGACATCTCGGAACCATAATCCACGGGATATGGATTGCTTCTCGATATCTTCCATGGGAAGTTCGTCCGCATTCTGAGGACGGGGCATCGGCGAGAAGTTGAGGTGCATTCCTTTGCAGGCATCGTTGTTGGCGGCTTGGTAACGTGAGATGAAGGAGCCTAGATCGCCTCCTTGAGCGACGTAGTTTGTGAGTCCGAGGCCGACCATGAGGTTGTTCAGGGCTTCGGAGGCGTTCTCGAGGGCGAAGTCGAAGTCGAGGGGTGGGCCGGAAGAGTATGCGTATCCGGGAATGCTTGGGACAATGACATGGTAAGGCAGGTCCTGCGGCGAGTATTTCTGCTTGAGGAGATCTAGGATTTGGAGGAACTCGAGGAAGGAGCCTGGCCAGCCATGGTATAGAACTAACGGCGTTGCGTCTGGCTTCTGCGAGAAGAGGGCGATGAAGTGGATTGTCAAGTCGTGACCAGCATCATCTTTGACCTGTGCGGTGAAGTTGGGAAACGAGTTGATGCGATCCTCGGCCTTGCGCCAGTCATAAGTGTTGAGCCAGTGCTCTTTGGCGTTGATGAGCCAGTCTCGAGGAGTTCCATATCGCCTTTCCACGGATTTGTCGGTGTTCTCGTAGACAGGCGGTGCCACTGGTGAGAGCTTGAGAAGCGTCTTGAAGTCTTGAATCTTTTGGTCATCGACATGGGCCTTGAAGGGCTTGATATCGAGCTTGACGCCCGAGGGGACTTTGCCGTAATCAGCCATTGTGTTGTTGGTTGAAGGTGAAGGTAGTTGTTTCTCAAAGGAGAGGAGTCGACGGAGAGCTTTCATGGGTCAAGCAGATACTCTTATATATGCCGCTTACACTGGTGGAACTCGAGAGTCGGTGTTGGAGTCCTTACCAGGAGCTGAGCTGGGCTAGGGCCTCGTTCGGTTGTCGCGAGATTGAGCTCAATATCGTCAATCCAAGGTGTTGCAATATCGTCATATAAGGTTGATGTTGTGTGTCGATATTCCGGCTCATATTGCAGTCAATATTGACGCTTGTTCGGTTACCTAACATTAAGATTACGAGATCGATAGTAGGGCCTACTCTTTACCGAATATTCGACCTTACTATCTTATTCTTAGGTATTATCGTGTTTATAGTCTAATCTTAATACTACTATAGCCGAATACTCGAATATTAATCCCTTACTCTTAATAGACACTACTCCGAGTCGTATATCTACTCTAACGCCCTATCTACTACTTACGTATAGTCTAAGTAGTTATAATAGCTCTATAGTACCTATAGAGGCTAATAGACTAGCTACTCTCGCGGTAATAGCGTAGCGGCTCCGAGAAGGTCGTAATATTAAAGAGGAGGAGTTAGAGGGCGAGGAGTTAGTAGAGATAGAGTTATAGCTAGTAAAGAAGTAAGTAGTTAAGATACTAGCTCTAAAGTCGAAAGTTATAAAGTCGTTAAAAGCGTAGTAGCCGAAGAATAAAAGGTAGTCGTTTATATAATTATCGTCGACTATAGAGGTTAAAAGAGTAGACGAACTAGCTGTATATAAGTAATTAAACTAGTCTATAGATATAGAAGATATACTTTTATTCTATCTACGTAATAACTTTAAGTTAAAAGTAGCGACTAGCTAGAAGCTAGCTATATAGCTATTAGTAACTAAGGTAGTACTTATACTTACTCTAAGTTACCTATAACACCTAGTATCGACGAAAAGGTATTAGAGTAAGCTAGGAGCGTTAAAGGCGGATTATAAAGTATAGCTACTTATAATAAGTAACTCTAGCTAGTCTATAGATAAAGAGGCTAGCGAGATTATTATTCGAGGTAACGCTATATTAATAGACGAGTACTTCGTAGAATATAAAGAGGCGGCTAAGTTTCGAGATAAGGTATTAAAGAACGTAGATATATTAGATAAGCTCTTTAGTAATATAATTACTAGGGGTAATAAAGCGGCTAGTCTAGTAGTAGATAGCGTAGTAGAGAGTAGTATTAAGAGTATATCTAAGGACGAATTAGCTAAGGACCTTCGTTATTATAGTATATAGCTACTTCTATAGCTAGGTAGATAGCTTTATTATATAATAATATTATAAGAGAACGACGCGTCCGTCCCTAATAAATAGTAGCTTCTATAGTTTAGGAAAAACTTGTTTTTTTCTATACTATAGATTATCTTTATATAATTAGTACTAGCGAGTATAAGCTCTAGGCGATACCTCGACGTACTAGCTCGTATACTACGATACGACTAGCTCCGCCTACTACTTTCCCCTAATTTTAGTTACTCTACTACGTAACTCGATAACTACCTATATTACTATATACTCTAGTAGCGCGCCCTTACGTCGAGCGATACTAGTAGACGTTTTTTTCTACCCTCTATTTACTCCTTAGATACTCTAGGGAAAGTAAGCTAGGGAAGTTAAGTATAGGGAAGTTATAGGAGTCTTAGCGTTAGCCTACTACTTTTGTCTAGTTTTTTATAACCGACTTATACTATTATATCTACTCGATAATTATTAAAAACTACCTATAATACTAGCCGCTATCGATCTCGTAGTACTATAGCTATACCTATAGTAATTCTAACTTTATACTATTCGTTTATAACGCCTATACTATCTAAATTACACTTTAACCTATATTAGTAACGTTTACTAGTACTTTACTTAAACTTCGCCTATATCCTCCTAGCGTATACTAGCTCGTACTCCTACGTCGATTAATAGGCTACTATAGGCGAGCTTTTAGCTACTTACTATTATAGTTAGTAAGCTAGAGGTATTAAACGAGTCTATATAAGATTAGAGCGAGAAACTACTGTTATATTAAGACGAACGTAATAGTAACTTTTTTCGCCTATTTACTATACTATTATTATAATACTCGACCTATATAGGCTACTTTAAGATAGATACTAGTAATATCCTACCTAGCGACCTCTATTACTAGCTTTATATAGTATTATACTAGTATCGTTAAATTACTCTAGTTAAGGCTAAGTTTCGCTATATATACTCTCGCTTACGTTTATAGGGACTATTAGTACCTAACGACCTTAAACTTCTATAGACTAAGTAGCTTTTCGTTAATTCTATTAACGAGTTCCTAGGCGAGTAGCTTATATTCCTAGAGACCCTACGCCGAGTAGCTATACTATATAACTAGTTTATATCCTACTTTAGCTAGTACCTAGTTTTTTAACGTTTTATAACTATCTACGATTTTCGTACCTATTAGTAAGAGCTCGAATTATAGAGCTCCCGACGCCGATTATAGTCGATAGAGAGCGAATCTAGTCTAGCTACTTAACTATAGTAGGCTCTATACTACTCTAACCGATTCTATTATAACTTTTCGTTAGGAGTAGCTCTTTAGCGATATCCGGATAGAAGAGTACTACTACTCTTATAGAGGAACCTATTTACTAAGAGTACTTTTTTTACTTCGTACCTACGCGTCGAGTATACTATAGCCGATATAAACCTACTACTAGAGAGCTCTCGCTACGCCTAAAAGTAGGTAGTTATAAATATACCTAGTAGCTTTACTAAGAGTTACGTTCCTACTATAGAATTTAATAGTACCTAAGCTTAGAGCGAGCTCGATAATATACTAGAGGATTTCTTATAAGATACTTAGTACGAGTTCTAGAGACGCCTCTAATAAGTAAAGTAAAATAGATACGAGTAAAACTAAGCTAAAGCTAAAGCTATAGGCGCCCGACTAACTATAGAGATACTATAAGATATACCTATCGAGCCGGATATAGTAGTAGTAGCTATACTAGTATAGTAGAATAAGTAATAGTAGTACTAGTAATAGTAGTAACTACGTAGGTAGCTATACTAAGCTTAGCCGCTATATTAGCTACTATACTAGTAGCCTAGTACTTAAGTAGGCCTATTATCTATTCTAGTTTAGTAAGGACTAGCTAGAATACCTAATTCTCGGCTCGACGCGCTAGAATAGTAGATATACTAGATACTCTAGATAATATCGAATAACTACGCTAGAGTACTAAATCTAGCCCCTCTAAACCTATTACTAGTACTACTAACTCCTCGACCTAGTAGCGCTAGCTCGTTAGGTAGTTAGTAAATAGTACTAGTAGGGATCTAATTTAAGCTAGAATATATTAGATTCTTCGATCCTAATTTAGATCTAGTCGAGTATAGTATAGGTACTTAGGTTACTATTAGAGGTAAAATATACTACTACGATATATAAGCCTTTATTAACCGCCTTTACGGTACTTATAACTAGTTTACTTATTAGTTACTATAATTCGGAATATCGCTTTACCTTATAGGTAGAGCTACGAACTAGTACTACTAAATATTAAGTAACGTAGAACGTATTATACTTAATAATAGCGAAGGCGTCGAGCGCTAGATCGAACTTCTAGAAAAGGAGTTCGTAGAGTTACTAGCTACGGCTTACGCGACTCTTAATATAACTTACTATACTCGCGACTACGTACGAGCTCGAAAGCTCCTAGCGGAATTTATTAATATAATTTATAACCTTATAAGCTAATACTATATAACTAACTCGTATATATAGCTAATAGAAGCCTAGATATATATTAAGGTAGGACTAAGAGTATATATCGATAGACTAGATAAAACTACCTATAAGCGCGACTTTATTAGCTACTTTACTACTAAATATAAAGCGTAGATCGACCTACTATAGGCTAAGACGAATAGGATAGAGAGCTCGAACCTATTCGACGTTCGTAATATAATAGCTTTAGATAATAGTAAGTATAGATAGAGTAGTTATTATTCTAGTATATCTCTCGACGTAAGTACGCCTATATCGAGAAATAACTAAGATAGTAGATGTACCTTTTACCCTCGTATAGCCCCTAATAATAACTCTTAGTAGCGTCGAGATAGAAACTTTAGTAAAAGCGGAAATAATCCTTTCGTCCCTAGCTATAGTAGAAATCTATATCTACTACGCCTTTACGTCGATTAGTAGCTATAGCTATAACTAAGAGAAGTCGCTCCGATCTCGAATACGAATACTCCTAAAACTCTATACTAGAGTAACTAAGTAAAAAACTAAAGTAGTACTTTATAAAGTCGCTTATAGTACTAGACTCGCCTATAGTACTAGAACTAAGCTTAAAGTAAAGTTTAGTTACTATATATTAACGCTAGTAACGAATCCTAGAATCTAATCGATTTTAGTAATAACTAGAGTAGTACTTAGGACAATTAAGGTCCTCCGTAAGATTATTAGGTATAAAATTAGGCGCTCTATAAGTATTAAGCTAGCCTAGACTTATCTCTAGCTATATAGTATAAGTTTTTCGATACTACTAGTTAATAGTAGGAGGAGGATAAATTAGAGGAATCTAATATTTACGAGCGAGCGTCTAGCTACTTTATAACTATACTAAAGATAGGCGAGTCCTAGTAATAAGCTATAGCTACTAAATTAAGTATCTCTACTACTAAGGTATAGGTCTACTAGTACTCCTTTTACTCTAACTAATTCGCTTCTAATAATAAGCTCTATAAGTATATTTGTACTAACTACTAATATAACTCTAGAATCGAGTATAAGCTTAGTAATTATAGTAAGTATATAACTATAGAAGACGTTATAGAACTACTAGCCTTAACTAGCTTTAGTACTAAGATCGCTAACGCGACTAATACGCTATCGACGCCGAGGTATACTACGCTAGCTAAGTCTAATAATAACGCTACTTCTAATCTAGCTAGCTACGTCTAGCTAAAGGTCTAAGAATTTAAGCTCCTAGACGCGAAGTATACTAGAAACCTATTTATAGACTATAAGTACCCTCGCGTTATTAACGCTAAAGTCCCTATAATTCCTTATAATATAGACCTCCCTACTAGCGACAAAGAGTACTAGTTTAAGTAGTTCTTAGTAGTCGAGGCTCGCTACTAGTTCTTACCTACTAGAAAGTTATACCTAATATACCTTAATATAGGTAATCGTATATCTATAGTTAATAAAGTATAGGTATATAAGTAGCTAGGTAACGAGGAGTTTTATAAGGCTCTCTATACTAGTATAAAGCCCCTAAAGCTTATTAGCCTAGGAGGAGAGATAGTTAGTAAGTACTAGCTTAACCTCCTAATATACTTCCTAGCTATATACTCTAATAGCGACGAAGTTCTTTATAAGATTAACTAGCTAGTACGAGTAATACCTAATCTACTATATAACTTACTTCTCGGCTCTAATATAATAGTACTAGCTAGATTCGTAATCGACCTAAAGAACGAAAAAGTTACTCTTATAGATAATATATAGTCTATAATAAAGATTAGCGTTCGACTACGTAGTTAGCGTTACATAGACTACGCTATTAAGTCGAGTACTAATATCGTAGTCCTAGCTAAGTATATAAAGCGTATCGAGATCGAGCCCTTAGTACTTAAAGATCGCGACTATAAATTTATACCTACTATAGCTTAGATAGCTTTTACTACTAAAGGCGGCTAATTTATTCCCTATATTCTCGATACGAAGACCTATAGTATCGAAGTATATAACTCTACAAACTAGAAGCTTAAGATTACTACTTTATAGGTTCTTAGTACTATTAGAGAACTAGAGATTAATAGCTACTATTATATCGATTCTACTACTCTATATATCGACGTAGGTACGCTAGTACTAGCTCTACTAAATAACGCTATTAAGCTAGATACTAAAGTATAAGGCGATAATATATAGTACCTAAAAGCCGTAAGTAGGAGTAGAGAGACCTACTAAAGACTATTTTACTAAATAGCGTTATAGTTTATAGAACTCCTACTTAAGTCTAGGCCTTTTAATAAGTTATAGAGAAGTTTTCCCTTCTCTAGATAGATCGTAGCTCTATAGCTAATGTCCTACTATAGAACTATATAAGAGCTCCTCTTAAGCCTAGATAGGAAAAAGAACCTTAAAAAACTAAAGTCTACTAGCTCTTAGACTATAATAAGAAAGTAGTAGACGAAGTTTATAATAAACTATACGCCTAAAAGAAAATAGAGTAGGCTACGAAATAAAGCCGCCTTATATAGCTATATTTCGTCGTTTAGCGTAATATTTATAATATAGATAGTACGATTATATAGAAAAGTAGACTAGTTATCGATATCTATAGCTTAAATAAGATATTATAGAAAGATACTTACTCTCTCCTATAATAGGATAAACTTATAGCTAAACTCTAAGGCTATAAGTTTATCTCGACGATCGACGCGAGATCTATATTCTACTAATTTCTTCTAGCCGACGGGGAATAGTAGAAGTTTTATATTAATAGCTACTAAGGCTAAGAGGTACTTTTAGTCGCTATAATAGGATATTATAGTTCTATCTAGTAT
>NHNX01000050.1:0-54156 GCA_002786045.1 Zasmidium angulare
GTAATTAGGCGGACGCCTAGTTAATAGCTATATAAGAACGTAGCTAGGCTATACCTAAGAAGTTTATCTCTAATAGAGATCCTAAGTAGTTAGGCTCCTTTTTTAGGCGATTAATGTAACTACTTAACGTAGAACTTCTTACCTCTATAGTATAGTATACCTAAATAGATAGATAAAGTAAACGTACGAATTAGACTATAGAATAGGCTATTAGGTTCTTTACTTCTACGTACTCTAACGCAAATTAGACTAATATCCTACTATCCCTAACGTCTTTCCTAAACTCTAGTAAGAACGTAATAACTAGTATCTCCCCTAATTAGTACTACTTCGGCTTCGATCTTAATACCGACGCCTTTATTAGCCTAAGAGATCTATAGGAGCCCGATTTTAAGAAGCTTTATTAGTAGTACCGAGATTAAGCTAAAGAAGCGCTTACCTTTACTAATACTACTATAAAGTTCCGCTACGATAAGAAATATAAGCGACTCTCCTTTAATATTAGAGATAAAGTGTTCCTACGCCTTTATTATAGCTATAAAATAGCTAGGGAATACTATAAGTATAGTAAGTAACGTAAAGGACCCTTTATAGTAGTATAGAAGATTAGTAACCTCGTATATAAGCTCGATATTCTACTATAGCTTAAACGTATCTACCTAGTCGTAAATATCTCTTAATTAGAACCTATACCCTCTAAAGAAGACCCGTTCGGACGCCTAAAAGACAAACTAGCCGGAGCGATCGACGTAGACATATATAACGAACCTACTTAAGTTAAGAAGATTCTAGGTAGACGTAAGAGTAGTAATCGTTTATAATACCTCGTTCGCTAGTATAGCTACCTAGTAATATATAACGAATAGCTAGACTAAAAGTAACTTAACGTAGTAGAGGACATAGTAGACAGCTTCGATAAGATATAAGTACGATAGTTAACGCGTAAGTAACTATCTAAGAAGACCTATTTTCCTACTACTAATATAGCTTTAACTAAGTAGTTATAAGACTAGGCTATAAAGGATCTTTATACCGCTAAGTCGATAGTACTATTTATTCCGAGCTTACTATTACTAAGCGACTCTAATAACGAACCTTCGTACTAAGAATAGAGTACTACTAATAGTAGCTAAAACGACGAGCCTACGTCGATTACTTCTAAGGAAGTAGGCGAAGGAATACGCTACTCTATACGATAAAAGCGACCTACTATAAAAGCTTTAGAAGCTATCCCTAAGAACTAGTTCTAATTATAACGTCTATAAACGATTCGTAAAGCGCTAAAATAGAGCTCTAACTAAGACTACGCTCTAAGTCTCTTAATCTTCGCTACCCCTATTACTCTAAGCGAGAGCTAAGTAATACTTACTTCGAGCGTTTCTTTAGATAGTATTATATATAGCTAAGGAGGTCTATCGACCTAGGGATATAATAATAGCTAAGGGAATAAATAATTATATCTATTATTTTACTCTACTACTGCTCTTTATATATAAATAACAGCGTAGCCTACTAAAATACGCGATACTATAGTAACGATATGTTTACGCGCCTATAGCTTTATTTTACTTTATCTAATATACTTATAGACGTACCTCGACAGCCTATATTCTAAGAGTAGCTTAAGTAAGAGTAGTAACGCTGCTTTAAAGCCGAACGAGTTAAACTATTAAAGAGATTCTAAGATAGCGTCCGAGGAGGCTACGATATAGGTAGTACTAAACGACTTACTACTATTACGTAAGAAAGTAACGCCTAAAAAGCGACTACTAAAGAAGACGCTAGCTAAGCGAGTAAGTAAGCTAGCTAACGACGATAATAGCGACTCTAGCTCTAAAACCTCTACTACGAAACGTAAGACGCTAGTAACGAAGAAATAAGTACTTAATATAGCCGATAAGACTAAGTCGATCGAAAAGCTAAGTAAGGAATTTATAGCTAAGAAAATTAGGGTAGCTATAGCCGCTAGAACTTCGAGAGAGGACTTAGAAGCCTAGGCTTAATAGGAGGTAGTAGAAGAGGCTATAAGGAAGGAGGAGAAAGCTAGATAGGTAAAAGTATAGCCTATAGGTTTAGTACTAGCTAAGTTTTTCCTACTACTAAACGAGATCGATGTTATACCTAATCCTTCGTACTAAGAGGGTATAGTACTTTATTAATACTGCTACCTTCCCGAGTACATTATAAGACCGAGATTCGACAAATTCGATAGTATTCTAGATATACGCGTAGCCCCTAGCTAGTAGCTTAACGATATAATTAAGCGCTAGAACGAGATACTTATAGGCGTAGTAAAGTAGGTAAAAACACTAAAGTTACTATTCGACCTACGCCTACCTAAGAAAGGGATAGAACTTACTAAACTTAATACGCTAGTTAAGTAATAGAAGTTTAGCCGATACGCTAGCGAATTAATTCTAAATCCCTAAATTAAGTTATATACTAAGTATACTAAAGCTCGATCTTTTCTCGAGGATAGTATAGACTATAATAAGTTTAAAAAGAAGTATAATAAGGAGGCTATTTAATCCTATCTCGACGACCTAGAAGGTAGATCTAAGTTACTTATTAACCCGCGCTAATTTACTATAGCCTTCCTAAACTATCCTTATATAGAGTTAATTAAGGAACACCTTAACCTTAGGGAATACCTACTTAGTAAACGCGACTAGGATAACCCTAAGAACTAGTTTAGAGGCGATCGCGAAGTACTAGAAGCGACGAGAATCTTTAAGCTATTAAACGAGACTTTTCTATAAGCTTAGATAAATAATTAGACTAATAGGCCTACGTCGAGCGAGATAACTAAGCGCGTATAGCGCTACGACGAAGGCTAGGGTAAACTAATTTTTATAAGCTAGAAGAAAGATAAGTAGGTTACGGACTTATAGTTAACTACTAAGGACACCTAGATCGCTACTATAGCTACGTTATTCTACGACCTCTACTAGACTCGACGTAAATTTAATACTCTAATATATAGGATATAGCTTCGAGTGTCTAAAACTATTATAGGTAGCGCGCCTAAATACTTATTTATACTTTACCTATTTATCTACTTTAATACCGAAAGCTAAGTAATATAGCGGTACCTAACGAAAGCTTTCTTCGACTACGCTTTCTCTACCTTTATAGCCGAAGCCTACGAAGATCTACTATAAGCTAGGAAAGTAGAATAGGCGGGACTCCCTTTAGTAGAAACCGTTATTACTAGTATTCGCTAGAAGGCCTAAAACTCCGGCGATAATAGCTAGAAGGATATATCTATAGTAGATCGCTAGATATAGCTTAGCCGAGTATTTAAGCTTATACTTTAGGTAGCTTAGCGGCCTTTATAGTAAGATAAAGATAGTAAATTACCTAGCGTACTCGCTAATAAGTTCTTCCTTACTATCTAGAGTATTAAGGCGTAGCTAATATCTTACTAGCTTATACTAATCGACCTACTATATATACTATACTCTAATAGCTTAATTCTTAGGCCCGAAGGTAAAGTACCCGCTAAATACTTTAATAAGAAAAAAGAGGCCCTAGATACCGTAGAGAAACTAGATAACGAGCTAGCCGAGTAAATAGTTACTAAGAAAGCTCGTAAGCCTAGGTCGACTACTAAGGCGTAGTAGAGTACTAATACTAAGAAACTAGTGCCGGCTAAGTCCTCTAAATCTAAGCGTCTAGCGAAGGAAAAAACGCCTACGTCCGACGATAGTAATAAGTCTAAGTCTAACTACGAGGCTAAAGATAAAGTAGACGACGAGCCTCTTACTAAGAAAGCGTAGAAGGAGTAAGCGCTTACCGAGAAGAAGGCTAAAGATAATCGTATTTAGGAGGAGCTAAATAATATCTAGAAACGGCTTAACTCTAAACTTAAGAATATAGAGAGCCTCTAACGCGACTCCGCTTTATAGGTAGCTTTACCTAACCTAGGACGGACTTACTTTATTAGCGAACTAAGAGTTATACTACGAAACAGTTAGGATAATACTAGGTAACTTAGAAAGCTAGAGAAGACTAAAGAGGTCGAGAAGAGAGTAACTTAGACTATTAAGAACTACTAGGAGATTAAGCTAGCCTAGAAGCGCTAAGTACTTTTCGATATACGAGTTACTTTACTAACTCGGACCTAGAAGTTTAACCTAGTAAAGAGTATCTTATCGACCTATTAAAAAGAGATTACTAAAGCTAAATATAGCGCGTAGGTCGATAAGATTCTATAAGCCTAGCTTAGCTTATTCTAGAAGATAAAAGTTATCGCCTACGTCCGCCTATCTATACGCTAATACGTTTATAAAGTACTAGCGTAAGACCTAAACCTATACTACTTTCTCGAGGAATTAGAAGCCCGAATCCCTAAGGAGAATAAGTATAGAGTAAAATACTAGCTCGTAAGCCTCCTATAGATAGAGGAGTTATTATAATAGGAGACCCTCGACAATTTCCTTATTAGTAAGCCGTAGTATAGATATTAGTATACAGATAATTAGCTCTAGAACCTTAAAGTCGGTTTCGATATAGTTAGGTCGATTAGACTAAAGTAGTAATTAACTATATAAGTTTCTAATACTAGAGTAGAAGGCCTAGCTTAATAGGAGAGAAAGGTTATACTCGAGAGGGCTATAGAGATACGTAACGCTAAAAGAGATAATATCGAACTCGAGAGTAAGGAGAAAGCGAAGGAGATACTCGAGATCTACCTACTAGCGTTCGACTATTAGCGTACTCGACTCGGACGCTCTAAGGCGAACGATATATAAGATCTAATTATTTTATAGCTCCCTTAGGCTAGATACTTAGCCTACTAGACTTACGAATTAGTAATACTAGACTAATAGCGTATAATCGGATTCTTTAGTAAGATCCTATAGATTAAAGAACTTAAAGACTAGACGATTAAAGACGGCTAAGGAAAATATATTACTACGTTAATAGACGAAGAAGTAACTTCTACTTAGCTACCTTAGCTATAGTTCTTCGACGACGCCTAAGTCGAGAGTAAGCTATAAGCCGACGTCGCGAAAGTAGTATAAGAATAGTTCGCTTTACTTTAGCTAATAGCCTAGTATAGCGCTATAACTAAAGTAGGGAGATTCTAACTACTTATAGCTATAGTACTAAGCGGCTCTAGAGAAAATAGAGCCGCTATAGTACTTAAGAATATAGAGTATACTATAGTTAGCCTTTAAAATATTAACCTAATAAAGATTTCGAAGGAGTAGGTAAAGACTAATTCTACTATAGTAACCGAATTCGTAGAAAAGAACAGAGATCGATAGTATATTAAGCCGTAAGCTTAGTAACTACTAAATCCGAACGCTATTCCTAATATAAATAAAGATACTACCTAGAGCTTCGATAAATTATAAAATAATAAGCCTACGTCGATCGAACGACTATTTAGGCCTAATAGTACTATAAACTATAGCGAGCCTAGGTCGACTAAACCTACGACTCGATCTATAATTCTAGAGGAGAGTAATAAAGCTAGGTCGATTACTTTAGAGAAACGTATACTACTAGAAGACGACTTTAGTATATAGATTAAAGGTCTATAGATTTAGAAATTCTAGATAGAAGATCCTTCTTTTATAGAGGAGTAGTATATATACGCCTAGTCTAATCTATAGGTATAGGAAGCTATCTACGCCTACTACGCTAAAGTACGACTAAATAGCTAGCTTAAGATAGATAATCGCTCTACTATCTGTATAATCTATTTCCTACTAAGATTTCTAGTTATAACGTACGCTATAAACAAGATAGCTACTAATATATTATAATCTATAGTATAATAAAAAGACGGCGATATCTAGTAGCTAAGCGACGCGTCCGTCTATACTACTAATTACCTCGCTACTAACTATAGTTAGAAGGCTATAATAGAATAGTACTACTCCGACTAGTGCATTAGCTACCTTAGCGATAATTTCCGAGCGGCTTAACGACTCTATAACTACCTTAACGGCATAAGGAGTTTTTATAGGCCTACGTCGATTACGACTTCTACTACTCTAGCTCTATAGAGCTACATACTAACGAACGCCGACCTCGACAAGAAGGCGATTCTCCTTTATAATGAAAAGTTTTACGAGTTATAAGCAGAGCTAGGCTCTTAGGGCCGAGAGCATTCCGAAAGGGGGGGGGACTTGTCACGGAAGTGACGCGCCTAAGCGCTTACCTCACCAGCTCTGCAGACTAGATAGATAGCTCACTACAATAACAATGACTTGAGAGAGACCTTTGGTTGCCCACCAGGCTGTCCGTGGACGCGATCACTTCGGGCAGTCTGCAAGAGGGCGAGAGCTAAAGCGGCCGTCGAGCGTTGACCACATGCGGCCGCATGCTGAAGTGATGAAATAGCCCTACACGTTAGCGGATCAATACCCAGCTTCGCACATCACTCATCCAGGCGTCCAGCCATTGAAGAGAAGGGAGGCTCGCCGGGATGCTGCTTTGGTGCTCGCATCTCCACTCGCGTTCAGGACGAGAAGCAGGAAGCGCAGTAATAACTCCGATCTGGGCGAAGGTTTTAGTAATGAAGAGAACGTCGCGGTATCGTGAGGGACGTGACGTTGAGGTTGTTTGTTGGTCAAAGCGGGGCGCGTTGAAGCGGAAGTGGAGGCGTCGTTGGCGTCGCCTTCTTCTCCTCCATCAATCAACAAACACACACCTGTAAACATCGTCAAAGACGCCTTCTGTCGGCAGCCATTGCAATATGACACACCTACATACACGCGTGGATGAACAAGGCTGCCAGAGACCTTCGACGTGCTCGCCGAGCGCCTGTCTGATGGAAGATGCGCAACGATACTCGCATAACTAACCTCATCCAGCCACCGACACCACCCACTCAGTAGCCGCAGTCGCATACTTCGATACCTCCTCATAATGGACCTCCAAGTCGAAATCGTTTGAGCAGAATGGATCTCCCTCGTCGCAGTAACTGCGCAACACGTTCGACCACGTGTTCAGCGCTGCCAAGCTGCTGTCTCGAGCAAAGATGCCATCGCTGGTCGAGTTGCCAGCACTGACTGGCTGTCCAGCATTGAATCGAGGGTCGCCGAACACCGCAGCACCAACGACTAAGACCGATGAGCTAGGAACTGTCAAGCATTAGGAGAGATGGTCTTACTGTTTGGCCTATACTCTTCGCCGATTGGATCTGGTTTTCCTGTGCCGCCCGCCAAAGTATCCGTTACGACGTTGCCGCCCTGTGAGCATGTCAATGAGGTCGTATCCACATGCAAAAGCACTCGGGACAGACGCACTTGCGAGTACCCAAGCAGGGCGATTCGACTTGAAGCGCCGCAAGCAGCCACATAATCCTGGATCTTGGTCTTCGTGTCTTCGATACCGTCGTTGACCGAGCTGAAGTAGTTGTCTTCGAGGCTGATGATAACTGCAGGATAGTCGACTGCTACGCTATACGAGCCCGGGACGAGCGCTTCGATCATATTCGCCACCTCACCAGGCGAACCTTCTCCGACATCTTGGTAGGATCCACGAGCGACGATGATGTACAAGCCTGATGCGCAAGTTATCTGGCGGGCTACCAGGGGCGCAGCCGTGGCAGAAGTGGCTAGCAAGAGCGAGAGTAATGCTGATGGGACCATTTTGACGTGTCGCTTGTCGTGGATGTGGTCGCCAATTCAAAGCAAGAACAAACGTGAAGCCTAGGCTAACAATAGTAGGTCTACGAACGAAATGAAGTGTCTCAGCGGTTCTTATGTACAGGGAACGTGCTGGCATTCGAAGCAATGTCCAGGATCAAGCCCTCGCATTACCGAGCACCAAGACACAGGGTTCAACCGACACCACTTATAGCACGGGTCGGCGTTTTCCCTCGGTGCCAACCTCTTTCCACATATCAACACACGTTTCGAAGCGCTCGACACGCAGGTTGTGGCAGGTCATTAACTGTTGACTGGTCTGGTGGGCTGCAGCAGCGGAAGCTACCCTGGTTTCACGTCTTGGTATTCGCTTGGGCCTGTCGATCAGTCCTGGCACGAGCGCTTCTCATTTGTGGACCTGCACTGCCATATTCCGGCAGCTGTCGTCCCCTTGGATCTTGGCACCCTGGATACATGCAGGTCCGGATGCACAGCCTCTTCTGGAGATCCAGCCGGTCTTGTATATTGTGCTGCATGGTCCTGTGGTTCGGTTGGTCAAAGAGATGGGTATGTCGGCTGTAAGGAGCAGGCGCGGCAGAAGGAGCTGGCAAAGATCTTGCGGACGGCCTCATAACACGTGTGCTGATTCTGACGTGGATGATCTGTTGGTAGTGGTGCGGTATGTCTCTACTGCAGAATGGAAGACGGCCCACAGCTGATCATCAACTTCACGACACCTGGTCACGAACCTCATGCAGATTTGAACAGCACCAAGATCAGATCATGGACATCGTCTAGGAAAGCATCATCATGTATTCCACGAGAGGTATGTCGTTTGCAGGTCCACCGCCGAGTTGACATCTCTCGCCCATCCTCCTCAACATGACATCCTCAACTCAAAGCAGTCACAAGTCCCACGACACCACCCAACCCGATGCCAAGGGCCCGCACGAGATTGTGTCTCTGAAACTTGTCCAACATCTCCCTGACTTCCCGGTCTTCGGCTTCGCTGAACGGTATGGGCGTCTTCTCCTGCGGTCCACTAGTATCGGTCCACTGGCTAGCCTCACCTTTGCCATTCACCGAATCCTCTGCGCTTCGCTCACCAGGCTTATAGCCCTGTTCACGCGCTACCTTGGCGCTTGCTACGCTGTTGGCGCCGCCATGCTCTTCGTTCTTCTTGATGATGGCGAAGTTGTTGGCGATCATGAATTGGCTCGTATACAGCGCGATGCTGAAGGAGAGAAATGCCGCAGTGAAGTAGCCATTCACCTTCATGCCATTTGTGGTCTTGAAGAGCTGTGTCACCGAGCGCAAGTTCTGTGGCAGGGCATCATATGCCAGGTACAGGAAGCCGGCAGTCGAGGTCAACTGTACGGTTGTCAGCCAGGTTTCTGGGAACTGAGGAAGCCGCCACTCACGATTGATACGGGGATGGTATGAGAGCCCCGACTGAAGAACCATCTGATTGCTGGCAAAGACCGCTCCGCTGGTTGTGCCTTCAACGCTGGAAGTTCGAAGGCTGACAACCCCAGAATGGCGCCTGATCCGACGAGAGCTGAAGTGATGCTGATGATCTGAGCAGTTTTGGTGAGAGTAGACATCCTAGCGGTGTTTGTGCAAGTGGGATTCGAGAGAGATGGGTTTGTTTGAGGAGCGGATCTCTGCTGACTTTGTAGTCGATTGACCTAGTCGTCACGCACTCTGTACACCCCGAACGACCACTCGTTGTCCATTGAGACGCTGGCTCGTGGACGGCATTTCGGTGTTTTCCCCAGCAATTCGGGACATAGACGATCTGATGACGTCAATTCGAACAACAACTTCGATTCGACCAAACACATTCCTCCGCGGCACACTCATACATACATGCATGTGCGATTGACGTGTGATAGAGATCCGTTTCGCAACATAAGCGAACAAGTGATTCCGAAAGTATCATTCAAAGTTCAGCTGACCTAGGAAGTATTGTTCAGCACTTCAACCTCCTTCGCTTGACAACGGAACGAGATCAACAGTCACGCATACATGCCCACGTGTTCGATAGGTTGACACCTGCGGCTGGATAATGGCATCCTCATCGGAGACTGCGCCGTGGCTACTGCACGACAGCCTCAATGTGCATTTGTGGCTGAAATGTCATATCCACGTTCCATTAGACTTTGAAGGTTGAACTGAACGGGATAACGCCAAGCCTTCAGGAGCAACCGCCTGCACTTCCAGGAACGGTCTCCCTTCACAGCCGGATCGTAAGAGAATGAAGTTCACCGGTGTGTGAGATTCTAGAAAGAGCCTTTGTCCAAGTTTAGAACTCGTTCTGGGCGGGAGGAACTTGCAGAAGACATATTCTCGGCATCGACAGCTCCACGATGGCCGTTACGCTACTGAGTGCGTTGGCGCACGTGGAAATAACGAAGAAGCCGTCCTCCAGATCCACGACAACTCCGACTCGCTGATCCCCCATATTCTTTCTCAACGGCGCGACGCATTCGGGCGCCGAAGCCTCATAGGGCGACGATGGCTGGCTATGCCATAGACCATACTTGAGAGGCTGCTGACACAGGCAAGCCATCATGACAAGGCAAGGATGTCAATATCAAACACGCTCCCGTCAGTGCCTGCGATCGTCATTGCAATCCACTTTCCTGTCGTTCGTTAAGCAAGAATGCGGTTTCAAGCACCCACACTCGTTTTCATCGCAGCGTTTGCTGCAGCTTCTCCGCTGATTCCTCATGAGAGGTCTAGTACTTGCAAGTCGCTGCTTTCCAGGGCCGGCGAGCATGCCTCATTTCGATCACCGGCGTCGTATTGTTCGTCACTCCTTCAGATACCCGCTGTGACATCGACGACCACAACGACGAAGACGGTGTAAGACAAGTCATGATCAGCTGTGTACATTCTGCTAACGCTGGTCAAGAACGTCGACAATCGCACCGACAATATGCCCTACAGGAGAACCTCTCGTCGCTCGCGACAGTTTCGGTGCCTCGAGTGAGATAGCATTGTCGGTCACTGGAGTTCCAATCAACAAGCAATGTGCAGACCACCACCCCGACCAAGCGATTCTCAAACGCATGCCGGCAACAACAACGATGACTGTACATCTACACCAAGTCCGAACTGCCAATCAGCCCATCACAACCGAGACCATCGTACCCGTACCGATACCGACCGATCTGGCATCCAGCGCCTGTAGCTGTCTACATCTCGACACCCCAACCGTGACTTCAATCCACGTTGTGACGAGTACGGCCATCGAATCTTTGCCGACCATGGTTGGCGTCCCAACGCCCACGGGCTGCAAGAACGTCAACATCAACGGCTTCGTCTACACAAATTACTTCAGCGGCTGCGGTAAGACGGAGAACTACAACAATCCTGGCAACACCGGCCCGTCTCGATACGCTGCTTTCACGACTACATTCGACGGTTCGTTGGATCGCTGTGAGGCTGTTCAACGGTGCGCCAAGGCGGCGTATTCGCAGCTGTGAGTTATCATCTTTTGAATTGGTTTGTTGATCTTTCGCTGAGCTCTTTTTCAGGTTCATCCATTACTCCTTCGACTTGCACTTTCGACGATCGACGGGTCGATGGGAGTGCGTGCAGTATTTTGATTCGAATCACGATCATACCCAATTTCATGTCGTTGATAATGATGTTGAGGCGGGTTATGGGTATAGTGTTCATTAGGCGGCCGAGTGAAGCTCGCAAGCGTTAGGACGAGATAATTGAGGGCGCTGGAGGAAGACATGATTCAGTGTTGAGTCCTCGAGAGGACCGTACGAGTCATCCCCGCTTAAATATATATGACCTGAATGTTCAATGATGCAATAAAGCACACCATGCCCACGTATGCGTTGCGGTACATGGAAAGAAGGAGAAAACCAATCATCGAGTGCCTGCTAAGTTTGTGACGCACGACGTCAAGGGAGGAGAAATTGTCAAAGGCGAATCTCCAGAGTATGACGAGTGTGATGAGATTGGGAGCTTCCTAATGACGAGTGACTTCCTAAACCTTTGGTGGTCTCTCGCTAATGAAGTAGGGTTATTGTTCACTCTCTGCGACCCATGTATAGTCGATCAGATTGATCAGAATTACAGATCATACTGGATGTAATGATCACTGGAAGTAGATCTGACAGGGAATGGGAGAAGTCAGGCAGGGCACCAGGACGTTCGTCTAGATAATGACCTGAACTCAATGCACAGCCTGCCGAACGATACTTCGATCCCTCTCGTCCTCAACCCTTCCACACTATCGTTGAACCGTACTTCTGCCTTGAGGGTGCACTCAACTCTCTCTTGCAGACTTACGTCGTGCCAGTCAAGCACCTGCTTCCTGAGCCTGACCTCTCTGCCATTCTTTAGCCCCCCAATACCGACAGTTGTAGTCCATGAACTCCTCGGGCTGCCTGTGATGTGGTCAGCAGGTTCTGAGACATTCGTTATTAGTTTTCACTCACATCTTGATCTCGTTACTGCCTTTGTCTGTCGCCGGCTTCGCTGCATCTCGACTGTATTTCTGTATTAGACTTGCGCGGCCAAACCGACACTGGAACACCTGAGTCAGAATACTTGTGATGTGGTCTTTGTCCGGAGGCTCTACGACATCTGCAAAAAATGCCCCAAGAGCCTCTGCATCTTCGACACTCTGGCTGGCACCTTGGCCCTGCGTTGGTAACATTGCATGCGCTGCATCACCGATGAGGATGACCCGACCCTTCGTCCAGGTGTCCAATGGGTCAATGTCGCGCAATTGCCAAAGTCCGATCTCTGAAGCCAGCTTGAAGGGCGTTTTGATCCAATCCGGAAAGTCGTGATATGTCTCAAGCATCTTGTCAAGATCACCCCATGAGACCCACGATTGTTTGCTGTCTGGATCTTCATTCATCTTCTCATCTGGGACCAGGCCCACGAAGCTGTAGATGTCTGACTCCCGCGCAGGTCCCATGATCAGCCGACAACTGTGCGCCATCACCATCGAGGTGAACGGTTGTCTGGGCGAAATGTGTGCACAGAAGTCGGGAGCCTGTTCCTCCAACCTGCTGGTCGGAATCATGAGACGATAAGCTGATAATCCAGTAGGTCTTGGAACAACATGACGACCCAGGACAGCCTCTCGTATTCTGCTGTGTATGCCGTCTGCTCCCACTATGACATCTCCTGAGATCTCCTCTCCACTATCCAAAGTCACTATCCCATTATTACAGTCGCATGTTGCCACACTACTAGACACTCTGATCACTACTGGCGGTCCACATCGTGCCGAGGAGATCGCCGCTTGTTTCAGACTGTCGTGAAGGTCTTGCCGGTGGTACATCAAGCGATCCGCACCATATTCCCGCTTCTCGAGCAATGGAACGGAGTGTACCAGCTTGCCTTCAGCATTGTAAATGCGAAATCCTCGGTCGACCATTCCTCTGGCGACTTTCTGCATATCGTTCCCAAGTTTCCATGAGTCTCTCAGTATCTTCGATGCATTTGGCTGCAGTGATATTGTAGCTCCGATCTCAGAATGGAGTCGAGACTTTTCGAGGATTGTGATTTGTCGTCCTGGTGCTCGTAAGGCTATCGCAGCTGACAGCCCGGCGATACCTCCTCCCACAATGATGATCTGGAATTGCGTTGGCGAGGCCATGCTGGACTGAGAGAGGCAGGATAGGTACAGTAACAAGGGTTAATAGGATGATCGCTCTTAGCAGTGCTGTGTTGATCATGATCTGAGGTGGACTCGCCTGAGTACGACATACGATAGCTCGATCTGGGCGTGTAAACTCCGACAAGTTGATCATGTTGTTGCCCCACGGCATGGATGAATGTGGAGGCGGGGAAGGAGCATGGATACGAGCGGTGACGACATTCATTGCTTTCACCAGACGTGTTGGTGGTGGGCGCGAATTGATACTCGGCTCATGTGGATCTCGGAGGGAGTGGCAGCCTTGCTGGCTTCCTAGGTGTCGGATTTTCTGGATCTCGGAACTTGTGGACAACAAGCCTGTCCTAGTCGACCACTGAACCGCTCACTGATCGAATAACGTCAATGTAGGTTTCCGATACATCGAACAAGAGCACCAGATCTGTGTGAATAGTCTCGCATCCAAAAGCAACATGTCTGTCACAACGACCAGCACCGTGGCACCCTTCAAGGTCATCGCCACCTCACAAGCTTTGAAAGTCGACGGTACTGATTCCAAGTACGGTGATTGGAGAGATGACTTGGTCCGAGATGGCTACGCTGTGATCAAAGGTGCAGTGCCGAAGGACCGTGCAAGCAAGTACGCAGATGCTATGTACGGTTGGTTGGAGGGATTGTAGGTTGCAGCCCACGCAAATGGAAGCGATACCACTGACTGGTCCGACAGTAACCTTGGCTTCGACCGAAATGACTTGTCGACAGTACACAAGAACAATTTGCCTGCGATCGACCAAAAGGGAATGTGTCTAGCATACGCTGTGACCCATGAAGACTTCGCGTGGGCGATTCGCGGCGAGCCTGGCGTGGTAGGAGCCTTTGAGAAAGTTTACGATACCAAGGACTTGATTGTTTCGTTTGATGCAATCAACTTTGGCTTTCCAAAGTACGTCTTTTGTGTACATCGAGAAGGTCAATTGCTGACGTGCTCCAAAGCCGCACCGACATCCCAAAGAACGTCCCATGGCCGCATCAGGACCAAGATCCCCTGAAGCCAGGCTTTCGATGTCTGCAAGGCCTCGTCAATTTGCTTCCTAACGGTCCTGAGGACGGCGGTCTCATCGTTTGCAAAGGTGCTCACCTGGCTTCCGAAGAGTACCACAGAGTCTTTAAAGACGAGCCCAGAATACCGGCCTGGACGAACGAATGGTTCGGTTTCACAGACAACGGCATGAAGTGGCTTGAGGAGCATGGCTACCAGTGGGAGAAAGTCTGCGCTGAGCCCGGCGACCTCCTCGTCTGGGACTCACGAACGCCACACTACAACCTCAGCTCAAAGACACAGCAGCCTCGTTTCTGTGTCTACACATGTTACATACCAGTTGCTGACGCGACACAGGAGGACTTGAAGAGGAAGAAAGACGCATTTGAGCGTTTCGTGGGCACCACGCATTGGCCGAATGCGCGCCAAATTGGTTCAAACGTCGCCAAAAGAGATGGCGAGGACGATCCACACAATCGTTCAGAGCCGCTTAATAAGCCCATCTTGGACGAGCGAGCCTTCAGACTGACTGGCATACCGTACATCGAAGCATAAGTTAGCGTTGTAGGTAGCATAAGGACGCTTTATCTTTTCTGAGTGTCGCCAAAGCTCTCAGTCTGGGATTCGCGCCAAACGACGCGCGGACACTCCCTGTGCTTGGGACTTCAACGATGCAACTGTAATGGTAGGGTATACCAGCTCTTGATGACTTACATGTCATGCCACACCACGCAGGGGACATCACTTCACGTTCTACGCAGTCGTTCGGATCGCTGTGCTCACTGTCAAGGGGCTCGGACAGAATCGACGAGGTTGGTGGCAAGACATAGCGCAGCGTCCTTTTTCCATTCTTCCAAAGTCAAGTAAGAAGATAGATTCATCCCTACCGGCTGATCCGAACCCTAAGTTTTAAAGGGGTAGAGGATTCAGCTTATGACGGTGGCTGTTGAAGCTCCAATAGATGCATGTAGCTTGGTACTGTACCTTGCAGCACGCATGTACCTTACCGTCTCACACTGAGCTGACCGAGTCCGTAGACCGCATGATCCATGTTCTAGTGAATGCCTGTCGACACGAATTTGGCAATGAACATATCTCCCTACTCGCGCACCCCCCGTGTCAACCATGTGTCGCCCTCATTTACCTTGGATCAAAGACGCGTAGCAGTATTTCGACCTCGAGGGTATGTTTTTGAAGCGCTATCTTTCTGACTCGTACGATGCTTATTGTTCGGCTGTCACGCGTGGATCAGGCCACGCTAGATTCTACAAGCTTCGTTGGTCAACCATAAGCTTCACGTTCTACGGTGATGCCAATGGACAACTACGCTGCGAAGGGCGGTCTGGCAAAGCACAACCAGCAGATGGCGTACGAGCTCTCACTTAGGGTCAGCAAGCACGTATTGCGATTGTTGTCTCATGAAGTCTTAGTACAGCCTTACTCACGGTCGAAGCAACGCATGCTTCAAATAGGTACACATTAGGGGCTATGTTCGCCTTTCGCCGAAGAAAGAGTAGATGGATGCACTTCACGGGCTGCGTAGATTCCGCAGTGGAGTCTGACTGTATGGGCATCTCGTGGCTGCCGACCCAGCTTCGACAACATGCACAAGCTTCATGGCTGCCGGAAGCTTGACTCCGCGCTCTTGTGATCCAGTCGCTGCTATCTGGACCACTACCAGCTTAACCTCTTGGCCTATTTATACTGGATCACTAGGACTCCGGCCGCAGCGCTTGCAGTTGGTGGACATACGGACAAACCTGCTGGCTTTGACCACAGCCCTCAGGGGCACGAAGATGGTGTACGATCGAAGAGCGTAAGCCAGCTAGAAATAATCCAACAGCACTCTAAGTCGGGGAAATAGTCAGAATAAGCAGCACTGAGATGTATTCTGTATAAAGGTCGAGGAAAAGAATGCAACTGAAGAAGACCATCAACACATCTCACAGCAACAATCAACACAACTCCCGAAATCGTTTCACGAATTTCCTTTCGTCATTCTTTTGTATCTCCTTGGGTCTTGTCTATATCCGTTCGCTCAAGTCTACAATCGTTTCGAACAACAAAATGGGGTACTCGATAATGTCGGTCGCCGCTGCAGCCTTGCTACCAACAGTGTTCGCATACCAACGCGTACATGTGATCGATGTCGGAGGCACTGATCTCGTCTACACGCCGAATGCCATCTTCGCTCAGCCAGGCGACTTGGTCTCATTTAACTTCCTTCAGAAGATGCACACGGTTGTCGAGTCGTCATTCGACAATCCTTGTGTTCCGCTCGATGATGGGATCTTCGCTGGTTTCCATGCTGGCGGCGTAAGAATCCTCGCAGTTGAGACTTTCTCCATGCCATACTGACATGGGTCTTACTTAGTCTGGATCCTTCACGGTCGAGATCAAGGATACGAAGCCTCACTGGCTGTACTGTGCTCAAGCCAAGCACTGCCGTACGTAGAATCTGGAGCAAAAGATACCAACAAAGTCTCTGTGTCATTCGCTGATCTTCGGAACATAGAGATGGGAATGGTCGCCGTCATCAACCCACCTGCCGACCCTGCCAAAACGCAATGCACGTTTGCTCAGCTCGCCGCGAAAGCCCCTGCAAACATTCCAGGAAACACAGTCCAAGGTGGCATCTTCACTCCCAACGATCCGGCACCAGCTTCCTGTTCTCTGAACTCCACTATGCCATCGAATACAACCTCGACGTCGACCAAATCGACCATCTCAACCTCGCTATCGACTACGACGCACTCATGGTCGAACACTACTTCACATTCTCTTACCACAGCAATGCCGGACGTGACCACACTCGTCACTCTGACCAAGACTACTGATTGCATAACCTCGGCTCCAGCCCCATATTCAACAACGTCAATCCCTTCTACTTCCGGCAACACCATCAGGCTTACCTTCGCCAACGATCTCGAAGACGAGGCGACTCAGCTGGAAATCCCACTTACTGGCTATCCCATCTCCGTCAACCAGGTTTCTACGACAATCTCGGTCGCAACATCATCGGTGCCACATGCAAGCTGCAGTGTGCAAGGACAGTGGGGTGTCCCGTTGGGCGATGTCAATAGCACCGCACCACTGAACGTGGAGAAAGATGGCAAAGCCACCTGGGTTACTACCGTTACCTGCGGCACGGGGATGTAGTTGTGCAGAGGAGACGAATAAGGCTTGTGCACGTGGAGACTGGCTGATCGCTGTGACTGATGCTTACATTGGGGGCTCGATTTGAATTCTGCTATTTGGCGTTCCGGGGTAGCTTGCTGTTCCCTTAATCATGAAGTACACTGTCTTTATAGACCGATATGATCATCTTTACCTCTAACATTCCTCCTAAGAGTTGGTCCCGCTCGGCGTGTATAGATCTAGACAACCCTTGAGAAGTCTCTCATCGACATCGTCAGACGTAGCGTTCAATGAGCCAATGCATGTCCAAAGACTTCTACGTCCCGATGGCTTGGAGAGCCACAATAGGCCCATTGTGCTGCTGTATGTTTCTCCATGTTGATATGTTGTTGCAAGAGCGTAGATGTCGGCTGATGCTTGCAGCCCTCCAGCCTTGTCGATCTGTTGGTATAAGCCCGATCATCGCTTACCCCCAGCTCGTGCAGACTTACGACATTGGGGCTGAGACTTGCCATCTTGAGACGCTACATCAATGATGACTGGTGTAGCGAGTAGGGCCACAAGAGTTGATGGTAAGAAGAGAATGTGTGCTACCTGTAAAGTCCTAGGGCTGCGTACAAATTCCGCGTGCCCTACCAGGCGGTGGTCTCAGCACTCAGATTACATGCTGATAGCCAGATCAGGATAGCAAAGCTCCCAATACGGATATAGACTCTGCCACAAGCAGGTCAATTTGAGCACTGAGACTAGCAAGGCGGTACGAGCGGTCAGGCGCACTAGAACTAAATCAAATGAGGGTGCAGGACGTACAGGAGAATTTGTGCGGAATTGCCCTCCTCGCGGCTTTCGTCCTGAGTGTCGCCCGATCTGTTAGCGAGAGGAGTCACATATAAAGAGCTTGCCTACCAGATCTGAAGGCGTACCCATACTAATCAAGAAGAGATCATGCCACCAAAACTGATCCTCTACCGCCGGGATGGCTCTTGCTCCATGGCTTCCCATATACTCCTCACCGAGCTCAACATAGCGTTCACCGCAATTCCAATGGCCTCGGGCCCCGATGGCTACGAAGCAGCGGACGGGAGCTTCACTCACGCTGAGTACGTTCGCGATGTGCATCCGGCTGGATATGTGCCGGCTCTCTCCATTGATGGACATATCATTACCGAAAACCCGGCGATCTTGAGCTATATCGCGAGTCTGACGCCGGAGCGACAATTGACAGGATCGACATCATTGCAAAAGGCAAAGGTGGACGAATGGCTGAATTGGTTGAGCGGTTCGCTTCACGGAGCCGGGTTTGGAGCATACTGGAGGCCGGCAAGATATATTGACGATGAGATGATGTATGAAGCCGTTCAAGCGAAGGGATACAAGAACATCCTGGCTTGTTTCGAGCGCATCGACAAGAGCGTGGATGGCGAGCATGCAGTAGGCAGTGGGTTGACTGTCGTCGATGTATACTTGCACACCTTCTACCGATGGGGTCATGTTATCGGGGTGGACATGACACAGTATCCGAGATATGGCCAAGTTGCTCGGGAGGTTGAGAAACTGGAGAGCGTCGCGAAGATCATGGCCGAGGAGGGTCAGAAGTTGATGATCCCAGATGGTGACCAGGAGGAGAGCCGACTATGACCTGTCTCTTGGTACTGATGTCAGTGAGAAGAGCCTGTCCTCGGCTTTTGTAAATGGACACGTTGATCAAGACGAAGGACGAAGCTGAGGGGGAGAGCGGAAAGGAAGTCAGGTGGTCTGTAGCTTGAGACAGACCTCAAAAAGCTTAGTGGCGTAAGCTGGTACTGAGACTTCACACCCCTTCCCGACCTCACCTCCTCCTCCTCCTCTTCCCCATCATCATAGATCGTGGACTCGACCATGGCACTTTCGCTTCCAAGAAGATCCTTTGGCGACATCGCATCATATGCGAGGCGTGCTAAACCCAAGAAGACGCGCTGCCATGGCCCGTAGTCCAGGCGCCCAGCTCCCGAAGATGGGCCATTCTCCAGCCGCCCCGCGATTTTCCCCAAACTGCCCATGAATCAGTGGAGATGGTGCAAAGATGATATATGGAGGCGCCTTGGCTGTACATTCCACCACGGGCCTCCTCTGTATGCGAACGCACTGACGGCCCGATACTCCGCTCACAAGTCGTCTGTGCAGCCAAGTTCGTGCCATAAGATCATAACGTATGCTCTTGTTTGACTGAGAAGCCTTACATTACAGTGGGTATATACTTGACGGCTCAGATACCGACCCAACACACCTTCAACGGATTCCAGAATGGGCGTACAGACGCCAAATTCCAAAGGACTTGACGAGGGTCTTCTGGCCGTGCTTCCTACAGACGCAAAGCCATGGTACCAGAGAAGGCACTTGCTGCTCTTGAACTTCTCTATACTGTCATTGATACTTTTCTGTGAGTGAGCAGCCCGTCCGGGAAGTGACGAGGCCTTCTAGCTGACCTCCTTGCAGCATCTGCGAATGGATATGATGGCAGTTGTGAGAGCGATCCTCCCCTTTTGTCACCAATTCATCGAAACTAACGATCCGACCAGTGATGAATGGTTTGCAAGCCCTCGACCAATGGCAAGAGTTCATGCATCACCCGACTGGTGCTTGGTTGGGCTTCATGAACGCCATATATTGGGTGGGTAACGGCATCAACTACCCCATCTCTGCCTGGGTATCGAACAGATACGGACGTAAACCAGGCGTCTGCGTCGGCTACGCGTTTCTCGGACTTGGAGTAGCCCTTACAGCCGGCGATCACGATTACTTCTTCGTCCTCCAGCGTTTCTTCATCGGGTGCGCTTCAGCCTGGTTCTCAGGCACGGTCGCTTTGTTGATCAACGAGATCGCATATCCGACGCACAGAGGCATCGCAAACGCCCTATACAACTGTGGCTGGTACGCAGGCGGGACGATCGGAGCCTTCGTTACCTTCGGTACAAGAAACTACCAGAGCGACTGGTCTTGGAGGATCCCAACTATTCTCCAGATCCTCCTTCCTCTAGTAACCCTCCCAGGCTTTCTTATGGCGCCCGAAAGCCCTCGCTGGCTCATCAGTGTCGACCGCTCAGAAGAAGCCCGCAAAGTTCTCGAACGCATCTGCGGCGTCGAAAACACGGATCTGGTCAACTACGAAATGTTCGAAATCACAGAGACACTGCGCGCGGAGAAGGAGGCCACCAGCAGCGCCAGCTACATGGAAATGACACGCACCAAGGGCAATCGCCATCGACTCCTCATCACCATCACAATCGCTTTCTTCTCGCAGTGGGCAGGCCAGGGTGTCATCTCATACTACCTTCCTATGGTGCTTGACACGGTCGGGATCACCAGCACACGAGACCAGACGCTCATCTCGGCCTGCATGCAGATTTGGAACCTCATCTTCGCCGTCGGTGCAGCCTTATCCGTGGACGTCCTTGGAAGGAGATTCCTCTTCTTATCCTCTGCGGTCATCATGTTGGTCGGATACATGTACGTCATCACCACTGCCCTCTCAGGCACTTTCGAAATGACGGCAGACCGAGCTACGGGTCTGGCAGTCATCCCTTTCATTTTCATCTTCTTCGCCGGCTACGACATCTCTCTGTAATTACCCTCCTCATCCCACACTGACGACCTCGAACCAGCTAACAAATACTTGCAGAACGCCCCTCGTAACAGCCTATCCCTGTGAGATCTGGCCCTATCGACTACGCTCAAGGGGTGTGACGGTAATGGGAGTCAGCGTCGTAATCTCCATTGTCTTCAACATCTTTATCAATCCCATCGCCATGGAAGATATCGGCTGGAAGTATTATATCGTCTTCATCGGTGTGATCGTCGCGTACGGTATCACGGCGTACTTCTTTTATCCAGAAACACGAGGGCACACATTGGAGCAGATTGCGGGTATATTCGATGGAGATGGTGCGGTTCCGCAGACAGGAGATTTGGTAGAGAGAGCGAAGAGTGTGGGTGCGGCGGGCGAGAAGGGTGGGAACGTTGAAGTCTTGCACCAGGAGGAGGTCTGAAAGGATACATAAGATGCCGAGGAGTACTCAGGTGGAGGTTAGTTGATAGCGTGACCGAGGACGAGATCAATTACATCCATCTATCCTAGCAAGACGTGCCTCGTATTCCACTATTTCTTCCCCTTCTTCCTCTTCTCCGCCCTCTTCAATCCTCTAACATCTTTCTTCAACCTCGGATCCACCATCTTATACTTGCCCTTGACACCTCTCGGCCTGCCACTTCCCTTATTCTGCCCACCAGCCTTAACAACCTTGACAGGCTGCTTCTTCTTCTTGGCGCCCTTCGCGGCCTTCGCCATCATCTTCTGGATACTCTGAGCCTTGTCCCGATCCGTGCTCTCGCCATCCTCCATCAGACCTTCCGACTTCTTCTTCAACTTCTCGAGACGACGAGCCGCGCGCATGGTCTTGCGGGCTTTGGCCTCGCGGACCTTCTTAATGGGCCGTGCGTTGAGAGCCCTCAGCTTTTCTTTGATGGCCGAGGCGGCTTCTTTAGACACGGGTCGTTGAGCACGGGAGTGTTTGCCTTCGTCGTCGAGGAACCACTCCGGCAGACCATCTACGTCACGGTGCGAGTACTTGTTGAAGTTGTCGTCGTCTAGCTGATGCTTGGTGATCTTTCCCGATGCCAATTGATGTGCCAGGGTCATGGCTTCGGCGGTGATGATATCGATATTGGGTCGGCCCTCCTTATCCGCTGGTGCTTTCCTTTCGGTGCCCTCTTCCCAATCAGAGCCCTCCTCTTCCGCTTCAGCCTCTTGCGGTTCAGAACCAAGCTCTTCTCCTTCGTCTTCTTCGAAAGATTCATAGTCGTCATCATTCTCGACAGCCTCCTCAGCTTTGAGCTCGGGTGAGTCGACGTCAATGCCACTGTCTCGTTCTTTCTCCGCATGGGACTGCAGATCTTCCTCGTCAAGACCATCGATGCCACTGAAGATATCCTGCTGGAAGAAAGCTGCGGCTCGACTGCTGAGTTCTCCTTTCTTGTCTTTGGGTTTGAGATCAGTGGTGAAGCCCGGCCCAGCGTCTGCATCACTGTCCATATCGTCGTCATCTTCAAGAAGATCATCGTCGCTGCTGACGTCGGTCTCGGCATCGTCTTCACGCTTGTCGAAATCTTCGAACTCCTCCTCCACATCATCACCCTTCGCTTGCAGACGAGCCCGCTTGGCTTTCGCCTTTGCATCTCGAGTCTCTCGTCGTTCGTTGTAAAGCTCGTACATGCCGTCGAGTTCCCTTTCCAGACTGTCACCATCCTCGTCTTCCTCGCTATCACTGCTTTCTTCTTGCGGCTTCTCTGGCGCTACCTGCGTGTGCATACGACCTCGTGCGATTTGCCGTCGGATCGAGTCGTCCTTGTCCACATCCTTGAGATGGAACGCGTCATCTGGCCCGCCAGCATCGATACCGATTTCTGAAGGAGTTGTCATGCCCATCTGCATCCGCACTATCTCTTTTTGTTTCTTCTCGTTCTCCCTTCGCCTCTCCTTGCGCTTCACTTTATTCTGCATATCCTTGATCGCCTGGATCTCCTCTTGCATACGCATCTCGTCGTCCATCGACTCGACAACAGCGACTTCCTCTCCTTGTGTACCTTCTGCGTCATCTGTCTTGGGCGCGTCTGCTTTCTTGTGCGTGCCCACTTTCAGGCCCCTGAAACCAAACTTTTCTCTTGCTTTCAACCTCCATCGCAGCAGGACCTTGAATTCTTTCCTTCCCAGTACTTTCAGATCCTCACAGTTCTGCCTCACTTCTTCGGTCGTCTCTGGGAGCTTGCCAAGCGCAGCCAGTGCAATGTCTCCGTTGGCCTCTTGCCGAAAGTGCAGTCTATTCAAGTTGCCAAGCATGGCAATTGGATCTTGTGTTTGTATGAATTCGCTTGCCGGCGCCTCGTGAAACTGTGTCCAGTCGCCCTCCTCGTAACCTTCTCTCTTTCTCTTCTTCTTCTCCGGGTTGAAAACCTTGGCCTCGTTGTTGACTGCCGCAGCTTCGACTTCAGCGAAAGCATATTGTGGGTCCAAGAACTTCGGATCCAAGTGCTTAGGCGCTTTATATCCTCTGCAAACATAGAACGTCTCTGCCGAGACATTTCTGCTTGACGGCGGCTTGGTCTGTTCCACCTTGGCGAACAGTTGTTTGAAGATCCATTCCAGCTTCGCGCTATCCTTGCTCCTGAACACCTTTGTCACAAACACTCCGTTTGGCGCAAGAAACTCAGTTGCCAACTTCAAACTGGACAGCACCAGCTCATTCTGGGAGAAAGCGTCCTGCACCCAAGCCGTACCCACATTGGGAGCACCATCATGTATCACACAATCCGCCTTCCACGTCTTGAGATGTCCTCTGATCGTCGCGCGACACTTATCGGTCGTGATATCGCCCTGAAAGGTGATCGCTTTGGGTATCGGCCTGATTGGGGCGAGATCGACTCCGACAATGAGAGATTTCTGCGGCATCGTCTCGGCGGCGACTTGGAGCCATGATCCCGGTGCGGCGCAGAGATCGATAAGGCATTTCGCGTTCTGAAGGAAGGAGAACTTTTTGTTCAATTGGATGAGTTTGAAAGCGGCGCGAGCACGATAGCCCTTCTCTTTGGCGAGGTAGTAGTATTTGTCCAAGCGCGCTTTGGCGTGCTAGCGGTCTGTTAGCAACGCAATAGGCAGGACGTTCTCGAGGTGTGACTGACCTTCTTCTGGATCGCCATGGCGCCTGGAGAGATTCGTGGACGGCGATGAGGTGGACTTGGAGGATCGTCTGAAAATTGAAGCCGAAATCTTGGCTGGCCCGGAGCCGTGTCCGCTGGACCCACTTATTCATCTTGCCGTTCCAGCCTCCTCCTTTCCAACACATCTTCATTGATTCTCAATCAACCATGCATTGTATCTGATTATCGCTCCGCGAACTAAATGACATGAAGACGCCGATTTTCCTTGTCGAGGACGTATCTTGGTCAAGTTCACCTCAAGCATCACGCCTATCAACGCTAATTCGCACCATTTGCATGGAGCACAAGATGCACCGAGATCAGTGACAGTCCGTACGGACGCTGCTGGTCTTGTGCTAAAGTGATACTCTTGCAACAAATACCTTAAGTGTCTTGATCAAATCGATTGTATTTCGATGTAGGTCACGAACTCGTAAATAAAAGTGGGGCTAATATACATGCCTCAGGCACGAACAATCTTCTGATCCACTCGGCCGGCCACGGCCAAGACGAGTATATATCAGACACGCCTTCTACCTCACTCCAACATCTCCCTTCGCTCGGACTATAGTCACTATGGCACCACCAAAACAAGCCCCAGCACCTGCTGGACCTCTCAATCTCCTACGCCCACTACTCCTCATCAGCTACTCCGTCTTCTACGCCATCCCCACCATCATCGGCCTCATACTGTCATTCAACCTCAAGCCCTTCTGCAGCTTCGACGCCTTCAAAGATGAGTGGTTTGCCCGGTTCTGGGCTTTCTTTGGTCCGAAGTCACGTGAGAATGCAGAAGCTAAAGTCATGCCCTTACTTGGTAACAACGCCCGCGGAGTCTGCCTGGACATCGGTCCTGGATCCGGCGAATGGCTATATATGTTCGCCAAGGCCAAGAACCCTGACATTACCAAGATATACGGCGTGGAGCCGAATCTGGCCTTGCACTCAGCGCTGAGAGAAAATGCGAAGAAGGCAGGTTTGGGTGGTGTTTACGAGGCGATCGGCTGCGGTGCAGAGGAGTTGAGCACGAAGGGCGGTATCCAGCCTGGGACCATTGACACCATCATCACGGTCCAGTGCCTCTGTAGCATTCCTACCCCGGAGAAAATCATCAAGGAACTGTATCCACTGCTGAAGCCAGGTGGGAGGTGGTTGGTGTATGAGCATATAAGAACGAAGTACCAAGGTGACTTTGTCGACTATTGGCAAAGTAAGTCAGATCGCATTGTGTTGCTCCGTGCCGGTGTTGTGACCTTATCCGAATATGTTATAATTGACCGCTGTGTACAGAGATCATCAACATCATCTGGCCACACTTCTTCAACGGCTGCAACATCACGCGGCCCACGGACGAGTGGCTGCTTCAAGCTGGCGAATGGGAACAAGTCAAGCTGCATCCTGGAGAGGGTGAAGGCCCTTACGATACTGTGCCGCATGTCATTGGTACTCTCACGAAGAAGCAGTTCGAGCCGCTGCAGCAATGATCGGTGAAGGATAACAATGGCCAAGGCATGGCTTGACCATCAAAACGAGCTTGGTGCATTGTTTAGATGAATCCGAGAGAAAGCTATGTGGTGATGTCTTGGTAGGGGCTACCAGTTTCCATCAAGGTAGTAGACAGGCCCGGGCAACGTCATCTATCGGACTGTCAATGGTCTGTGGCTCATCTCGTCCAATGTGGTGATACATTAGCACGGCCTCAGCATTGGCATAGCTACATCACGCCGTCTTTGTGTAAGACTAGCGTGTCAATCAGGTGCAAGGCCCAAGCCTGACCATACAAGTACCCGATGTTACCTCATGTCTGACCCTTCTCAAATGATGAGTGATCAACGGACCGATTCGAAAGATCTGCAGAGGGTCTTCCACAAATGATTATAGCGTTGCCTTCAAGAAGCTAGCCTGGAGAAGGATCGACCCCAATGCGCCCAGATCGATCCCCAACTGCCGCTGCACACACAAACTCGATCAATTTGAGCATTATTCGTTGGCACTGTGGCAAAGTTCCAATAGTCCTCTCACTGGCACATTAGGAAGTATATCTCACCACTACATGCGCGACCTTGTCTTCCTAGGCGATGGCTCGTATGGGGTGGATGAGGTCCTCCGTAAGCGAGTCCGATCCGTGGCAGCAAAATACTCGCATCAACATGGAGACCGGAAGCCCATGGCAAAGGCGGTAGATCGAATTGACAGCAAGAGAGCCACGAGAAAACGGAAAAGACCTTCAGGACCGGAAGCCCTCAGCAGGGGGTCAGAAGCACTCAACAGGGGGCCAGAAGCCCTCAGCAGGGGTCCAGAAATCCTCAGCAGGGGGTCGAAGTCTATCGATGGACTGGACCTGTCACCACGATCGGCCTCGACGGATAGCTTGCGAACGACATTGTCTTTGAAGGTCGAAGGAGACGGCAACGTTCCTGATGACAAAGATGCCGTGGCTCGGACGTTGTGCGTTCAACCCCCCTCGCCTCTCAGATCTTGTATTGCTCTTGAGGTGGATAACCCATTCGAGACCTATCCGGTCGCGGCTCAGCCTTGGTTCTCACGCCTTCTCTACGAGTGTACGTCCACCTTGCAGAAACACTGTTGCTCTTCAAAGATCAAAGTTAACGTCTTTACAGTAAATGGGTTCATGCTCAGGGGATGGACATACCTCCCAACGAGCGGCTCCGAGCGGCAATTCGGTATTCACTTCGTTCAACGACAATGCCGCGAAGACCCGTCGTATTTCTACATGAATCTGCTCTCGATAGCCGGATATCTGAAAGGTGAGCCACCGACGATGCAGTGAATCATCAGATATTAAGACGCGTCAAAGCTAACAACATACGTCTTCTGTTCTGTAGCCAAACATCAAGTCGCCGCATCCCTAGTCCCCTGGTTGACTGGCCAAGTGGTGACTTCCATCAACGAAGCCGTAGGCGACCCGCAACGCGCACTCAGCGCCGCAACAATCATGACGGTCGGCAGAATCATGCTGCATGAGATCTTCATGGGCGATGCAGAAGTCGGTCAGAACATCCATAGGCGGGCGTTTGCCAGGATGGTCGTGATGGCTGGAGGAGTCGATGCTCTGAATCTGCCAGAGGTGGTAAGGTGCAGTTGGGCGTGGACGGAGAGATTGCTGGCGAGGAAGACAGGGGTGTCAATCGGGCAAATGGAACCGAGTTTGTTGAGGGACAGGACGTTTCAGGGGGAAAGAGATCTCAAGGAAGATGTGAAAGCATTGGCAAGGTTTCATGAAAGAAAACACTGGAACGAGGTGAGAGGGATGGCGGGAATGGACTTATGAAATATCTGCATCAAAAAGGATAGTCAAAGTTGGTGAATGGGAAGTACGATTGCTCAGAAGGCTGACGGGAACGCTCTGCAAAAGCATCAACGATGATAGGGAAGCAAACTGCTGAATGTACAGAGCCTGATGAAGCATTGCAGAAGTTCAAGCTCTCTGAACAACATGGGAACATGTCCACAGATGTTGTTGATGCTACTTCTTCTTCCTGCTCTTCCCTGTTTGCTTGGGAGCCGCCCTCCCTTTACCATTTGACTTCTTACTGACGGATGCCTTGCCTCCTGTACGGGTCGGCTCTTGATCTTCGGGGAGCTCCTCTTGGTGCTCTGGAGTCGACTCTCTCGACACAGCCGGACTGCCGAATGCTAGTCTTTGAAGCCTGCCGCCGTGGCCTTCCAGAGCCCGCAAAGAATTATCTCCTCGTTGCCAGCTATCACGCCCTCCGAACAAGTCAGCCCGAGCATCGTCCACTTGCTCGCCTAGCACAGCTCTGGTCGCGGCGGCCATGGGCCTGACCATATGCTCGTGACCGGTACCTTTCATGTTGGTCCAATTGTAGGCCACGTTCGCTGTTTCTTTGTTGAAGACTCGAAGCCACTCTGCCACGCATGACCTCCGAAGTATATGACCAGCGAACGCCAGCGTCTGATTGCCATTGGGGCGGCGGAAAACGGTATGGATCGTTCCTGGAGGCATATAAACTGCGTCTGCAGGCCGCAGGACTTTGTATATCGATGTGCCCTCCCTGTGAAAGTTGCGGCCGTGAATCAGATATTGGGTGTTCTCTTCGTCTGTGGGATAGCTCCTCCACGCAATGCCAATCTGGCCCTCGTGGCAAGATATCCACGTCCCAAAGCCCCAACTGTCCCAGTGAGGGAACGTAGTAGCGCCTGGATCCGCCAGCATTGCGGTGCCCTGCCAGTGCTCCCAGCCTTCCATCAGCTTGTGGTACTCCTTCAGCGTGAGTTTGTGCGCGTTGGCGCCGCAACCCAGGCGATCTCCGCGAGCTTCAGGACAAATCTCCGGACAAACTTCGTCGGCCACGACATCGAGCGCTCGACGCATAACATCGCGAAGGAGGTTGCAGTTGAGAGATTGCACAAAGTGAGGTGTGCAGTGCTCGGGTCTAGGGTTTTGGATATCGGGCAAGTTCCAGGGGTAAAGTCTCTCGGGCTCATCTTCGCAGAAATGCCTCCTTAGCTTCGACACGAGTTTGAGGCGCTCGGTACCTTGCGGCTTTCCGCTTTTGACGACGGTCAGTTTCTCCTCTCCGTCCAAGAGCCAGGTGCGCAGGAATTGTTCGATGGGCCGCGCCATGCTGCCAGTGAAGAGGCCGTCCCTCGCGCCATTGGTAACGAAGATGGGGGCTTCGATCTCAACGTTGCTCTCCAACAATCGCTTGGCTTCTGTGGCGTCGAGTATGTAGCAGTCAGGCCTGTCGCCGTTTTCTTCCGCGAGAACGTTGGCAAACCGTTGCACACAATCCTCACTTGGCTGCCGAGCTATGGTGAGAACTCCCAGGGTCACGCGGACGTGATCTCCCCTCATTGAGTTGGCGCGGGGCCTCTGGCGTCGCAATTGATCAATGCAATCGAATAGGAACTTTTCATCGGCGTTGAGCGCTGTGGGCTGTTGAGGGAGTTGCTCATCGATCGTGGGATCGTTATCATCATCTGGAGGTGTAGGGCCGTTACCCTCTCCATCGCCCCCTGCAGGTAAGTCACCGTCCCGCGTACGATCCCTCGGATTTCTTCTCGTTGCTTGTGCCTTCAAGGTTTTCGGTCGCTTGGACGGTCGTCCGTCTGCGTGGGATGCTTTTCTTTTCGAGCCATTCTTGCCATTGTCAGTCGGCTTTCGCGATGGCTCTTTGCGCGCTCCGCCCTCCTCTTCCGTTTCCTCGTGCTCAATGTCACCCGCGTTTAGTTCCACTGCGTTGAGATCTTCAGGTTCCTCGAGTGAAAGCCACGCTGGTATTTTGCCTGTTTCGGCGAGTTGCTTCTTGAACTCCCTTTCTCTCGCTTTCTTCAGTGCCTCGGTGTTCCGGATGAGTTCCGATGCTAACTCTCTGCCGACCTTACTTCCCTTGTCGAGATTTCGATCGTCAAAATCTGGGTCGGCATGTTGTTGTCGTCTACTTTGGCGCGTTGGTGCAGGTTTAGCTGTCTCTTTGGTGGTAGCAGTAGAGGCATTGGCCTTGCCTTTGCCGGTTTCTCCCGCCATAATTTGTGCGTGAATACAGCAGCTGTGTTTCTAGTAGACTCTGCAAAGGTATAGAAAGGAGATGTGAACAAAGAGCGAATGTCCGCATTCGATCGCGGCGTCCAGCTTCTTCTATACCCATTTTCATTGTTTCGTCTCGACAATAGCAGTCTCTTCTCACCTATGTGTGAATGAGAATCTGAGATTGAGGTTTAATCCAGACAACAATACGGTGTCAATACTGCGAGACGATAGAGGACTCACTTCACCAAAATAGGAAAGTTTGCCGAATCTGAGTGAATGTTCGGGAGAGTGGTGCAAGGACAAAGAAAGGTGGTCGAGACATCGTTCCAGACTCTCTCAGCCACTCCTATCAGGTCTTTTCAAGCCAAACGCAGTGTCTTGCCAGAACTTTGTAGGGTCGTCGTCGTTCCAGTCGTCCTTTTCAAGATCATAGTATCCGCGTTTGTTGATCGCTCGCGGACATACGCACAATGTGCGACCTGTTTTACCGCAATGTCAACAAGTATTCGATTAGTGTCTGTCGGGGTAAGATCTTACCGTTGATAGATGTCTCTGAAGCGAAGTGCAGGACAGCTGAAGCAGCATCTTCGACTTCCGCAAAGTCGATACCGGCACCTTTGATGACTGCGGCGACCTCATTGGATAGAATGCGTGTATGTATGAACCACGGTGCGATAACATTAACACGCATACCAAGCGGAGGTCCAGTCCGGCGTAGACTTCTCATAAGGCCCCTCACACCCCATTTGGAGGCGTTGTACTGTGGAGAGCCTGGGTGGTCGATGTACCCAGACAGACTCGCAGTGATAACCAGACAACGATCTCGATCAGCCGCCTCTGGCTGTTTCGTAAAGTAAAAGTTGGCCAGCTTCGTCGTATATGCCACACCAAGTAAGTTTGTCGTAAGGACTGTGAGGTCTGGCTCGGTGGGATCCCCTTCAGCCGTTACGCCTTCGTGTTGGACGATACTGAGTCGCAGAGCGGAGAGTAAGTATTTCCTGCTGTGCGTAGGTTGCTTACCAACAACTTACTCGTCGAGCTTGTTCAAGCCAGCATTGGCGAAGACGACGTCAACCGTCTTAGATGGCGACTTGCTCAGCGCAGTCTTGAACAACTTAAGCTGATCGTTCCAGGTAACAACATTGCATTGTACAAAGGCAACATTGTCCTGCCCAAGCTCTGTGACTAAGGCTTCGCCTCGATCTTTGGCCAAATCACCTGTGAGGAGAGCATCAGTTGACAGCCACTTGAGTAGAATTTCGGCTGGTATCTCACCAAAGGTCACAAAAGAGCCGGCCTTTACAAAGCTCCGCATGGCAGCCTCACCGATTCCGCTAGCTCCTCCAGTGACGATGACACTCTTGCCCTTCAGGCTGCCTGGGTCGAAATCTGCATCGGCTGGTATTGCCACACTTTTCTCGAACTTGGTATTGGGGGCCATTGGGCTCAATGTGGATGACTTGCCAGTCGGACTGGTCTAAAAAAGGGTTGATTTGAAAAGCAATATAATCTGCACGGACTGATCTTATGCGAGTAAATGGTCCGTAAACTACTTATCAGCATACTTCCGGACGGACGCCGTGGAAGGCGGTCTCGACAGCACTTAAGTACATCGAGAGTTCCAAGAGTACGGCCGAGCTACAAGTTGCGGGGTCACAGCTCCGGTAGCGATTGCGAGCCTCGTATGAGTTGATCTATTGTACCCAGTCTCCTCGTCAATGTAGGTGCGAGCTCGTAGGCGATTTGTATACCAGGGTGTGAGGAACTTCGAATGTTGCCGGGGCTAGCTGGGTCCGTCTTGGAGGCTACGGGCATGTTGACATCCCTGCAAGCGTGTTAGTCGTCCTAAGATACCGTATCATCTTTTATGCTTCAATGAAAGACTACATGTCCTCGGTGTTGATGGACTTGAAAATATGGGTTGTAGTATGTGAGGAGATGTCGTCAGCGGCGGAAAGAAAGGGGCCTTGAACTTGCCAAGGCCCAGCCACCTTTGCACTGCTTCTTCGCTTCGGGTTCAGTGCACACCTCGTTTCCCACTTCCGGAGGTACAGAATATGAGAACGTACACCTGTCTGGGCCCCAGTTACACTCTCTGGGACTCGGATGATCAGAAGGGCGCATCTGGCCTAATGAGTCTGAACCGGCACCGACGCCACACCTCTCGACACACTCGTGTCGTATGACTCGCCCGCAATATCTCAACATCACATGGATCACCACAGCTGCAAGAAAGTCATCACCCTCCGCCATCTTGGCATACCATAGTACTCGTCCAGCATTTTGATCTCGTCAGCGTTCAGGAAACGCCTGCCGGACTGCAAATCGACCTTGCTCGGATCCCTCAGTGTGGTACGGAAAATCAGCTTGTAGCCGATACCACAGCCAGTAATCAGGACCAATCCGATCATGTACTGGAAGAACGAGTACGCTGAAGGTGTGTCCGCGCCGATGGGATAGAGGGCCAAGTAGAATGAGCACCCAGTGTACAGCGTGCAGCAAGTCAACAGCCATGCTGGTGGGAGCGGCCACCATTTGCATTGCCAGGCGTAGACTTGGTTGAAGAGAGGATCATTCTGTGCTTTCAGAGCCGCACGGAAGCGGAAGCTTGTGATGCCAATCACGATCCACACCCCAAAGTAACCGTTTGGAAGGTCAGCAAATCTCTGAGACAAATATATTGGCTGGCAGCCTACCTGTGGTGGCAATCTGCGCAAGCCAATTGAACACCTCGATCCCGCCGGCGCTTAGATTGCAGTATGTCAGGGCGACTGCGCTGAGGTATGTGATGAGGAGTGCTATTCTCGGCCTGCCCCGTCTGTCGACCTTGGCTACCCATGCTGGTATCAGACGTTGATGGGACATCGATCTTAGTATTCGCGAGGCGACGAACACGGACTCGGCACCAATGGCCGCAACAGCAAACATGATAACCACGTTGAGAAGCTCTGGAAGACCTGGAATGCCAGCTTCGTCCAGTGCGATCACGAAAGGTGAGGCTGCAATGCCCGAACCACCAAGCAGACGCTCGTCGGTAGCTGGAACCAATAGGCCGATGAAGATGATGGACACCAGATACAGTAAGGTCACTCGAATGGGAATCAAGATGACGGCATGTGCGATGGAAAACCTTGGCGTCTTCGCCTCGCCTGCCAGAAAGCCAGTAAAGGTGTTGTCCCCGATGGCCAAGATCGCAAGGAGGACTGAGTTGCTGTAACCCTTAAAGCCGTTACGGAACGCTAGGCCATTCTGCCATGTCTCGCCATGATGGACATATCCGTTGGGTCCAGCACCTAGCACCATGGCGAGTCCAGCCACAATGAAGACGAACAATGCCAAGATCTTCATGATGGAGGTACCGTACTCGAACCAGGCGAAGACCTTGCTCGGCAGCACAAATATGACCAGCATCACAAGCAGGAAGACCGTATACCACACTGCCGAGTTGACGCGATCCTCCGCCCAGTAATTGATGATCACAGAGAAGAAAGTCGCCTCACTCGCGACAATGGCCGTCCATCCGAGCCACATGCTGACTCCGCCTGCAAAGGCCAGAGCAGGATCCACGAATCTGTCGGCGTAGTCGATGTAATTTCCAGAAACCGGAAATGCAATCGTCATTTCAGAAACAGTGTTCAAAACGGCCCATACACATGTGCACACGGTTGCGAATGCCAGAAAGAGTGTTGCCGGGCCACCATCACGAAGATTCTTGCCGGTCGAGATGAAAAGACCTGCTCCTATCTGGCCACCGAGTGAAATGATCTGGATCCGTTAGTCTCTTGTTGCGATGTGCGACGATGCTTGCGTACATGAATATGGCGTGCAGTGAAGCTGCGCTTGTATTCTCCGTCTCTGTCTTGAACACTATCCAGAGCAACATCAATAATTTGCCCTTCCTGAATTGGTTCTACGACTGGGCTATCAGTCGACTTCTTCATGTCGGCCGCCATGTTGACTGAGGGGTCTAAGGACTTGACAATAGGTGTTCAGTATTTAGGTGGGATTCTGTCCTTGACTAACATCTGCCAGATCTTCCATCAGCTGATAGCAGCCGCCGGCGACCATCAATCCTGCAGATAGACGATCTTCTTCGATGTCTTACAGTGCAGTATGTTCTGGGGCAAAGATAGGCAGACTTGACGCGGCCAACGGATCTGGCTTCACTTTGGCCGAAGACAACAACAAGCTGGATTCGTCATTGCCTTGCACGACTGGGTTTCCGTTGTATTCCCCATACCACCATCACACTGTCTTGACTCACCCGTTTCAAAGCTGCAGCCATGTCTTCAGAACAGAAGTCGATCCTGATAGTTGGCGGAGGGACTTTCGGCACAAGTACGGCATACCATCTCGCGAAAAGAGGATACACAAAAGTCAAGGTCCTTGACAGATGGGCACCGCCATCAAAGGAGGCCGCCGGCAACGACATCAATAAAGTCATTCGAGCCGACTACCCAGAGCCTTTGTACGCCAACCTAGCAAGTGAGAGCATCCAGCAGTGGCAAGATCCCAAAGGGCTATTCGCTGGCTTGCACCATCAATGCGGCTGGCTCATCGCAGCAGGAGACAAGAGTCTTCCTTTCATTGAAGGGTCCATCAAGACCGCCAGGGCTCGTGGCTTTGAGGAGGCCCAGCCGGTGACCTCTCGTGAGGTCAATCAGAGATGGCCAGCTTATGATGGCCAAATGCTGGGTTGGAAGACGTACTGGAACTCCTCAGCTGGTTGGGCGAACGCTCGAGAGGGATTAAGTCGGATGGCTGGTGCTGCTCAGAAGGCTGGGGTGCAATACATCACCGGCGCCACTGGACATGTGGTTCGATTGCTGTTTGACCAGTCAGCTCGGTGCGTTGGCGTACAAAGTGCGGACGGTTCGACGCATTTTGCAGATGAGATCATTCTGGCTGCTGGTGCTGCAGCGGTAGGAGTCTTGGATATGAAGGGGCAATTGGTGGCGAAGGGACATACAGTAGGACATATCCAGCTGCGGCCTGACGAGATCGCCAAGTATGCGGCAATGCCTATTGTCGACCATCTAGAAGGAGGTGAGATCTAACGAGGAACGAGCTTCTCCTTCACCATCACTGACCCGTTCAGGAATCCTCTTCCCGCCGCAGGAAGACGGCATCATCAAGGTCGGTGCTGTTAACTTCGTCACCAACTACGCACCACAACATCCCGACGTGTCCTTGCCTCGCTATCGCGCAGATCATTCCAACGACGGTATCCCTAAACCCATCGAAGACCAGCTCCGCAGCTGGCTTCGCGAGCTGGCGCCAGAGCTGGCTGACCGAGAATGGTTCGAGACACGAATCTGTTGGGATGCTGACATGGCCGACTATAACTTTCTGATCGGTCACCATCCTGATCATGCTGGTCTGGAATTGGCTGTGGGCGGATCTGCACATGGATTCAAGTTTTTACCGGTCATTGGAAAGTACATTGTCGATATGCTGGAGGGGACGCTCGAACCGGACATTCAACAGAAGTGGAGATGGAGACCTGGCGCCGTGTTGGCACAGGGAGAGGCCAATCCCCATCCCAACCCTTTGCTGAACCTAGACAGCCTACCACAATGGCGGCACTCGAAGCAGGCTCGATTATGAGGAGGGAGCTTTACAGGGGTGAAGTGTGTGTTCAAATCGCAAACGGCCACGCCCTCACCGCAAGCTCCTCGAACGCAAGTCAATGAATCCAATTGAAGCCCGCCACGGCCTTTCCTGCAAACACCAACGGCCTCTCACTGACAAGCCTCTCTTCCCGAATCGTCTTCGCAAAGCCATGATACCTAGGTGTGCTTCGATGAAGATGCAGGGAGACGTGGTCAGGATATCTATCAACCGACTATCAGCGATCGAAATTGAAGGAGAAGGAACCTTGATCGTACCGTTCAACAACACACCATCTCTGTCCAAATCCGAAATCTGTTTCTTCGATATGTAGCTGGAATTGGATCGTGCTGGGCTCGTGGGCGTGGACCTGGGCGACGTAGGCTTCTGTGAGGCTGCGGAGCTGGAATGGTGTTAGGCCGTGGTCTTCTTTGAGGTCGAAGTAGGCTTACTCTGCCAGCCTTGCCCTTGGCGGGAGAGAACACGACTATGAGAGTGATCTCTTCTGGGTTGGAAGTCATGGTTCCAAAGAGCCAGAGATTGGGGAAGCTTATGGCTAGGCAAACGACTCAGGCTGCGACGAATGCTTCAGGGGCTAATGTTTTCTCGCAAAGCTATAGCACATTGGCTTGAAAGCCCAATTGGCGGAAAGTAAAGTTACAAGTTGTACTGCTCTAATCGTCCCAGCTGGCATTCCAGGTCGAGGGATGGTTGACTTGCTTGCAAGCTCCCTGCCCAAATCCTTCGCTGCAGCAGTCGATTATCTCGCTGCCTGGACTTTGTAGCGCGCCTCGTGTACCTGCGTCAAGCACGAACATTAGACCGAGCTTGCGTGGTCTTGTGCGCCATTCGCACTCTAGGCGTCTTGGCCAAATGCCTCAAAGACATGAGCAGCTGTGGAAATCGGGCGACATTACGAATAAACGTGTACTGTCTGAATCCGTCATTCACTTTTTCCAACCTTAACTATCTCCTGGGAGAAGCTTCCTATGGCCTGGGCTTCTCAAAATGCCCTGGAGACGGCGGCACATCGCCCTTCTCCCAGTACGTCGGTTCGCTTCCCAACTCAAACTCAATCGTGCCACCCTCCTTCATAACATCGTCATGTTCAAACCAGTTCTTATCCCACGCTTGCCCATTGATCTTCACGCTCTGCACGAAATAGCTATCGGCGTTATCCAGATTCGTGGCCGTCACGCGAAGTGTATTGTTACCGTTGATAGTCATGTTGATGTCACTGAACCAAGGCGAATTCAGAAGGTAAACGGGCTGGGTCACGACGGGGTAGAGACCGAGCATTTGCCACAGCATCCAGGAGTTCAGGGCGCCGGCGTCCGAGTTTCCTGGCACGCCGTAAGTTGCGTCGTGGAAAAATTGGTTGGCGAGGATGCGGGAGACGTTGACGGATTTGGCCTGTTTGTTCAGATAATGATATTCGTAAGGCGTTGCGAAGTCTGAGAGAGACCGTCAGTATAACTCTGATCTTGGATTCGATATGCTTACCCGGCTCATTGCCAATGTTCATGATTGTGTTGATTCCTGCACCATTGGCCCCCAAGTTCTGCTCTGAAGTATTCGGCTGGAAGATGTAGTCCAGCCTCCGTTCAAACTCATCGTTGCCTCCCATGAACTCGATCAAAGTCTGCATATCATGGGGAATGGTGAACGAATACTCGAAGGGTGTAGCCTCGTACGAGATGTCTTGCCACTCGCAGCCACCACACAAAGCAGGATTGTAGTCAGTAACGTTGAACTCTCCGGTCGACAGCCTTGGTACTGGAAAGCCAGTGAAACCCTTGTGCGTGAAATTGTGAGCCCAAATATTCTGCCAATTGGCTGAGCGGTTCAAGTACTTTTGGACATCCTGTGGTGCTTCTCCTTTGGCGACTTGGACCAGTGAGAAGTCATTGGCGGAGTACTCGATCGTGCGTGAAATAGCCCTTGTGCTCTTGTCGACCGAGACGTAGCCTAGTGGAAGCCAGTCGTAGAGAGCACCTCGTCCAGCTTGGATCCCATTGCTCGGATCGACCAAGTTGAAGGTGTTGTACGGAGTGACTTCAGCATCCTTCACCATTGCCTGATAGCCCTCTGTCCAGTTTATGCCAGGCAAGCCCTTGACATATGCATCGGCCAAGACGTTGTCAGCATTGCTGCCACCCTGGACGATGCCGTTGAAATTTCCACTGCGGCCGTCTGGCATGTATCCCTCATACTTCCAGATGTCTATGACTGCGCGGATCATGCTTGCGTAGTACGTTGGCTGGAACAAGTGGTAGAAAGAAACCGTACAGCGGAAAATGTCCCACATGGTGTAGAAGTCGTCCCACGAATCGTCAGAGTCCCATAGTGGGTTCTCACCAGAACGATCAGATGGCATCAAATGCATGAAGTACAGCGACGAGTAAAGCAGGACCAGATTTGTGCGGTTTTCAGTAGGTGCGGTGGAGACTTGGATCTTGCTGAAGACATCCTGATTCCATTCCTCGACCGCAGCGGAGACCGTGTCGTTCAGGTTCCACGATGGAATCTCCTGATTCTTGAATGCACAGGCCTTTTCGGTAGAGATGAATGAGATTCCAACGCGAGACTTCACTGTCTTTGCGGTTGAGTTCGAGAAGACAAAGACAGCTCCAACACGGTCGACCAGGGGGCCAGAGGCCTCGCGGCTGCGATTACGGAAAGTAGGGTGCGGAATTGGTTCGTTTGATAGCGTGTGCTGCCTTCGGACTGGGGCTGTGTTCCGTCCACGGAACGTATGTGCCTCTGCAGGTGTCTGTTCGAATTCACCGCAGAAGTACACAGTATCGGGTCCGCCGTCGCTAAAGCCACCACCGAAAGCACCATACCCGGTGTACTGCTTGCCTCGTGGTTCAATCTCGATAGCACCTCCCGCATAGTATTGATCCTCGTTGGAGCCTCCTTCGTTCGGCAGGAAGTGCGAGACGTCCACCAAGATGTACTTGTCACCCGCTGGAAAGTCGTACTGCATGATGCCACTGTGGCGAGCACCGCCAATTTGTGCAGAGACGCCGTTCTGGAGTTTCGTGCCAAAATATCCCACGCTTGCGCTGTCGTTGCCAACTCGTTCTTGCCAGTAGGTTCTGTTGTCTAGAAGGTTCACCTCCCCGTCCAGGGTGGTGAGTGGCATCTGAGAGATAATGCCGTACTTTGCAGGACCTCCAGTTCCGGATTCGTGCATCATACTAATGCCCGTCACCAGTCCTCGTGGTGTCCAGCCTCCGTTGATGGTCGAGATTGAGACATTAGTCTCGTAAGTATCGATTCCAACTTTCGCTACGCCAAAGGGACGAGCTCCGCCAACGAAGATATCGCCCCCTCCGAATGCTTGGCCTGGGATAGGTCCCTCGCCTCCAATGAACGGATTGACATATTGAGACCAATCGTGCTGGGCTGTAACAAGCGGGGCAAGTAGCGGCAGGAGGCAACTCTTTGCCAACATTGTCGCTGACCTAGAAAGACAATACCAAGAACAAGAGCCAAAGTCCTACCTTTCCGAGATTGAGAAGTCACAAGCATTATAAGACTCTGCCGCATGTGTTGAAACAAGCTCACCGTGTGGCAGGGTGACATCCGCTCGAGCTAATCTGACATCATGGTTCCTGCATTGTGGCAGCGTAGTGAGGGGAAAGCATAAAGTCTGTGCCCGTGCCTGGATGTTTTGTGCGATGGATGCTGCAGAAGAGTCTCTTCTGGTAAGGTGACCGCAATGGGTCCATCGATCGGCCATGTGATGCCGCATTAGCAGTGGGGTGAAGAGGAGGATCCCGAGGTGGAGAGCAATGCCGGCGGCGAGCATCCGAGCCAAGCAGACGGTGATGAACTTCAACAATTCGGAGGTGGGCAACGTATACAGCCCTGAGTGATTGATGAGAGGGACAGTATAAGATAGAAGTCGAAGACAGAAGAGCAGAAGTTGAGAGGTGACGGGAGCTGAATGTAGGCATGTGAAGCGCGTAGTAATAAGCTCGCGAGAAGCGAACGTTTGTTTGTGGCGCCGTTGATGCCTGAGGCGGAGGAGTCGGACAAGTTTTTGAACGTCATCTTTCACTCCTTCTAACATGATGTCGAGTTAGCAGTGTTTGTTATTGTGCTTGTAAAGGCTGTATCGAGGCGGGCAGCAAACAAGATGATCACTCTCCCTAATCGATTCGCTACAGCTATCATGGCCACATGCCTGGCATCTCGCACTAACTGAAGTCGGCATAGTCATCCTCAGAGACTGGCCGAATTGTACTGTACTCATGTCCATCAGAAGCCTGCACTCGCCCCTCCTCAAACAGCATGAACTGATCAAACACGGGCGGACTGCTAGAAATCTCCTCATGTGCACCCTCATAGTCCACGCCAGATTCGTACACGAAGCCGTGTGCATACTTCTGCCGCAAGTCTGGATCCCCGGACATGTCTTCAAGCATTCTTCGCGAATCGTCGAAGTCCACCGGGTGTGAGAACACTAAATTGAGATGACTTGGGTCCACCTCGCGAAATGTGCCTGGCAAAGGTCGCAGTATTGGTCGGAATGGTGATGGGCGAGCTTGATCCGTGATGATGCTGTCTTCAAACGTGCGCGGCGGTGTGTACACGAACTCAGTATTGGAAGGCGCGAGCTCGTAGGTGAAACCGCGAGGAGCGCGGACTGGCGTGGGAAGAAGTCGATAAGGGTCTCTTGCGGGCCGATTGTAGACATGCGCCGATTGAGATGGCGCGACTGCTCTCGAGGGCCCGAGTCTTTGCTGCTGGCGTGGGGATGAAGTGGCTGGTTGATGATGGTATGAACGGTGCGATGCAGCGGGTTGGGTTTCGTGGTGAGGAGCTGGCGGGCTCTCAGCCGGGGTTCGACTTCGGTGACGTGCAGCCGGCGGCGCATGCGGATAGTGATGGTCGAAGTGGCTTTGGTATGCAGACCTCGACTGTGTCGATGACGGCTTGCTATGATTGACCCCGACGGGGCTCTGAGGAGCTTGCACCATGTGTTCCCTTGGACGCCCACTCTGCGATTCGGACGCCGCCTGCCTAGATTGTGCATAGTGCGTGGAGCTCGAGGGTAGGAGTGCCGACTTGTGCGACGTCTGGATCATCTCTGGACAGGCACGCGCATCGCTCGACAGTGCGACGTCAGGCGAGGATGAGGGTTGGGTAGGACTTCGTAAGTGTCGCGGTCCCGATGGGCTTTGCCAATGGCGGTGGTGTGGTGACGATTCCATGTTCGATGGGAAGCGTAATTGTGTCATGTGGTTGCGTGTCGAGGAGATGAGGTCTGACATTGGGAATTCGTTTGTGGTGGGCGGCTTGCAAACGCCAGACCAAACGCTCAATATCCGAGTCCAGCACCGCGTGTCGCTTCGTGCATTCACTTGCCCTTTTCACCTCCACTTTCCAAATTGATCTGCTTTGCGCCCTGCCCTTCCCTGAGAGCTCCTCTCCAAGAGGCAAGATGTCTTCATATGCCAATGCTCGCATGGAATCTGGTCGGCCCTTCACTCGTCCAACCTCAGACCATCATACTGCAGGTCGCGCACGTTCGGCCATCAAGCGCACCAAGGTCTAGCACGAGATTTCACGTTCGCGTCGACAAGCGCCCAGTCAAGTTGGGTCACTATAACCTTCCTCTCGTGGTCATGCTGTAACAGTGGTAATACCAGAGCAGCGCCATTCCGTCAAGCTTCGGAACTGGCATCGACTTTGCTCTCCTTCGCCCCAGCGCTTTCCTGTTCCCTCTTCAGAGCTGTAATCTTGTCATCCAACACAGCAATCTCAACATCGATCTTCAACATCCTTTCGCGTAGCATTTCGGCGTATTCCTCGTTAGTCAACACCTTGAATGGAGTCCAGCTCTTCTCGCTCATACGTTTCCAGAAATTCTCCTTTGCAGGTTGGACGTCTTTGGGTGCCGTATACCTGTTGTAGACGTGCTGACCCGCCGCGCCGAAAATGGCAAACATGATAGCCCCAGGCAGAGTGTTAGAGCTCCCTCGGAAGACGAACCCAGCAGCTCCTCCAGTTAAAGCTCCAGAAATTGAGCTAGCTTTCGTCAGATCACGCGGTGCTGGGGGCTTGCCATCAACGGTCCAAGCGTTGATGATGCCAGTCCGGCAAAAAGAGAAAGTTGTTCCTATCGTGAAGGTCTGTATAGCCGATATCCCACCAGCAAGCCCTGGAGGTAGGCCACGAACGATACCAGAAGCTCCTCCAAAGACGAAGCCGGCAATACCTAGGTGAATATATCAGCACGTGTAGGCTCGGGAGAAAGCAAAAAGTCTAGCCGACGGGAGCGACTTCTTCATATATGTGACATGAGCGCGCAAGATCGCCGACAGTGTCTCAAACAAGACGATACATGGTGAGTTGCAGGCTTCAGACATCCTTTCAATCCTCTCCAAAGCATCCAATTCGACTTGTGTATTCTTGGGCACCACGAGCGCGGATAGGGGAAGCGGGTCATACTCACCACACGTAACCCCCATCTTCGTGGCCGGCTCGACGACCGCAGAGAAGGGGTTATCGGGCGGCGATGGTCTTTGCTCCATCATGTCATCTGAACCATTCGATGGACTGGGTGTGTTGTTGTTGGAAGAATCGAGTGCAAGATCTCATCGTCGGACTTTAGCTTTCGCTAGCGCAAGGATTGGGAACTTTCAGGGCCGAAACCCTGTGACGGGCCCAGCCGAACGCACTTCTCAGTTTGGAGCACGTAACGTCGTGTCTCCGCCCAAAGAAATCTTCCCGCTACGACATCATCCACACGACGCAGCAGCACCCACCGCGCTGCAAATCCCATACGACAACTCGTGAGGCCGATCAATCGCCTCTCGCTCGAACTCGGAACCGCGCCGACGACTGCGTGGTTCGCACACGACCGCAATCATGGGTATGGACGCCCTCTCCGTGCGCGGCATATTGCATCAGCACGATGCTGTCGTACCACATGCTTGTCGATGAAGAGCAAGGCTGACAAGACGAATGCAGCTCCCAAAAAGAAGCAAGAGAAGATGGCCTTGGGCGACTTCTTGACCAACCAATGTACGCATTACCGCACCCCCGCACAGCCTTCGCCCTCGCACTAGACGACAGCAAAAGATCGGTTCGGAGAAAGGACTGCTATACTAACAGTGGACATATAGCGCTCGGGTCATGGGCAGACGAGATGGACTCGGTGCCAGTGCCGGCCGTCCCATCTGGCTATGGTGGGGCACGCGATCGCGATCAGGGCGAACGACGCGCTTTCCAAGAGCCGACATGGGAGAGGGCTCGCGATACTCGTGCCCCCAGTGGAATGGGAAGTGGAATGGGAGGCGGCATGGGAGGTGGCATGGGAGGGCGAGGACCGAGCTACGGCAAGTACACTGACCCGAATCAATGCAGGCTCCATAATAACACCCAACAGACCGTCCTCGGTTCGACCGTGAGGCAGTACCCTTCCCCACCAAGCCACCGTATACCGCCCATCTTGGCAACCTCGACTACAATGTCACATCTGCGGATGTCGAAGAGTTCTTGGCCGAATGCCAGGTCACCACCGTGCGCATCATGGAGGATAAGGTTGACCGCAAGCCAAAGGGTTTCGGCTACGTCGAATTCGCTACACCTGAAGGTCTGCAAAAAGCGTTGGACAAGACCGAGGCTCAGTTCATGGGCAGGAACATCAAAATCAGCGTTGCTGATCCGCGTATGGCCCTGCCCTCACTCTTAAGCGTCCTCATGTGCTGACCTTCACGCAGCTAAGAACGCGGGCATGGACTCGTCGCGCGACTTCTCGGATTGGAGCCGCAAAGGCCCACTTCCAGACCTTCCACAGAACACTCGACAGCCCTCAAGAGGCTTCAGCCGAAACTTCGACAACATGTCCGACGCTGGCAGCGAACGCGGCGGAGCTGCTGGTGGCCGCAAGCCCGGATTCTTCGAGAACGACGGTAAGGTACGTGACTTCTCAAATTGGGAGCGCAAGGGTCCACTGTCCCCAGCTCCCGGCCAGCCAGGCGGACGTGATGGTGGCAGCATGCGAGAAGGCGGACGTCCAGGTGGGGACAGACGTCCAAGCCCATCCTGGGGTGAGCTTGCTGAAGGAAGATCGGATGCTGGATCTAGGCCTCCGCGTAGAGAGTTCGAGCCACGCCCTGCAGTCGAGCGTGTTCCTACAGCCGCAGACATGGATAACCAGTGGCGCGCAAGAATGAAGCCAGACGCTTCGCCAGCTGCAACTCCAGACGTCTCCACGCCTACGTCACCAGCACAAGACGCACCGAAGGAGCGGCCGAGACTCAACCTAACGAAGCGAACGGTTTCCACAGCCGAAAACCCAGAGTCGGCTACTACCCCGTCCGCGGACTCAAAGGCGTCGCCATTTGGTGCTGCCCGCCCAATCGACACGGCCACCAGAGAGCGCGAGGTAGAGGAGAGACGTCAAATGGCAATCAGATCAAAGAAAGAGGCAGATGACAAGGCACGAGAGGAGAAGGCTACAAAAGAAGCTGCCGCAAGAACAGCTCGCGCTGATCGGGCAGACCGTGGTCAGGCTGAGCAAGAAGGCGAGAAGGTCACATCTCCCACGGGCGAGCGACCACCACGCGGTGATCGCCGTCCTTCGCGTCAGCAGAACGGCAATAAGAGTCAACCGAAAGAGAATGGCGAGGCAACGTCTGACAAGGCACGAGCTAGCTTCAGCATCCTCCAGAGGGACGCCGAGGGCGAGGAGGGCGAGATGGACACTCCCGACGCACCGGCCAATGGCACGATCATTGGCGACAAGGAGACCAAGCCAAACGAGCCAGTAGTGCCCGTGGACGGTTCACAGGCTCCTCAAGGCACTGCCGAAGCTCTGGAGGAGGATGGCTGGAGCACCGTGGCTGCCAAGCCCAAGGGCAACCGCCGTGGCGGAGGTAGGGCTATCGCGTCCTAGGCGGAAAGAAGCCCCTGGTCTGCCTTCCTGTCTCTACTCCTTCGGCTTTGCATTTGGGAGGGTAGAAAAAGCGTCCTTTTGTCATCCTGGACTGGACATTATGAGCGAGCATTATCGACGACACGGCCGAATCGACACCTCACGCTCATGTCACCACTGTCATTCAAAGCATGCGAACTGCAACACCGGTCACTCTTCTCGACATCACTGTTGTATAGCATACTCTCTCTGTACGGTTTTGGTGCTGCGTTCGGCGGCACCTCTGCAGTAATTTGCGCTCTCTTCCTGGCCTTGTGCTCTTCACGTTATCACTCTCTGATTCATGCGCTGCTTGCATGGGCGTTTGAAGGAGAGAGTAAAGAGTGGTGGGCATGGTATGAAAATGGGGGTCGGGCGATACTGAAATGCTTCTTGTGAGTTGACCTGCGAGTGAGGACTCGGCTTAGTCCGGTAGATCTGTCGTCGGTGGGCTGCTGCAATACATTTGCTGTGTGGTAAGGAGAATGTCAAGACTTCACTTCAATGGCCGCTTTTCACCTTTTGGTCTCCAGGCTTCTGGCTGGTGCAAGAAATCAACGTCTGCTCTGCGACTCTTGTAACGGCTCCAAAGGCATTTTAACGCCACTGCCCTTCGGTTCAGGGGTCTTGTTCGAGAACATGTGTAGAATCTTGGCGTTGCTCGGCCACCCATAGGTAGAGGGGATATGCCTGCTGGAATCTTCCGGAGCTGCGGCTATGTGTTCACTCCATCTTTGATCTGGAATCGCATGCCAGGGGTACGTTCATCAGATGATCAAAGTTTGTCGCAGATGATGTGGAAGACTTCCGATGTGACATTCGTTTTGGCACTGAGCACAGAGATGTCAAGAACCCAGGATCCAGATCCAGGTGCACCTTCCATTATAACACCTCTATACGTCTCGATGAAGCGAGCTCCAAGCGAAACCACTGGCAACTTGGGCACGTGGTGGACTTGAGGTAAGAATAAAGATCAGGTCAGGATGCCATTCTCGGCGACCCAAGTGCCCGGTACCACAATAGACCCTAGGATGAGCCTCTCGAACAAGATCCGAGCCTCGTAATACAACCATGCGACCGCCAAGATCGTCGTGTTTCGCCGGCTCGGCACAAGTAGGGATATGATGTTCATAGGCCCCTTGAACGGACACTGCAGGCCATATAAAGATCTAGGTTCGCCTCGAGTTGACTTCTGTTGCCTTCGACGCAAGCACGGCACAGGGACATCGTTGAGAACACAATACACTGTACAGGAAAACCATTCCATTATGCTCAATCTCGGGTACCTCTTCCTCGTCGGGGCTCTTCTGGGTTCTTCGCTCGCTGGGCCCCTTGACAGACGCCAAGGAAATAGCGACGGATGTACGATTTGTGTTGACAACGTGAATGAATGCGGGCAGTATTACTCCTCCTCATGGTCCTCCAAGCAATGTTTCACCTCCTGACTTGCTCTACCTCCAGGCTGTACGGTGGCTGCTGGAACCTCTGCACTACACCTCGACAAGAATTCTCCGTGCCGGACTGTGACGACATCAGCGACGAGATCTCCGTATGCGAGTACTTCAAGAATGACTGTGGAAAGGTCTTTGGAGGGTGCTATCCAGCCGAAGGTCCAATTCCCTTGTTCGTGGATCCTGGTTGCGAGGGTGTCTCAAACAGGAGGGGGTGACGAGAGCGAGCAGACCTGTGAATAGCTTACAATTGCAGGCGGCAAGGAAATCGGAGGCTGCTATCCGGTGAAGGTAGGCATTCCAACGCTTTCGGATCCTGGCTGCTCTCCAAGGAGCAAGCGTTGAGATGTTTCATATTAAGCGCGAGGGTGTCTGTCGTGGTAATAAAGATGTACTATAGATTGCTCCATTCGCCTCCGGTGCCGGTCCAATCTATGTCTTTCATCCATGTTGCGAAGTCGAAGCCGTCCAAGCCGTTGCCGGAAAGTATATCGATCTCCATGCCATTACGCTCGTTGCTCAGCATAAGTGGCATGGCGGGGGCCAACGTGCTATTGGCGCCAACGTCGTTCGAAGAAGCTGGTGTTTGCGGCGCATTCGCTGAGCTGACCATCGTGCTCGCAGCAGATGAGATGTCCAGTACATCGTCTAGAGTGCGTGAGATGGCTTTCGCGGCATTCACACAAATGTTGTAATTTGGGTCGCCGGGGTTGTATATGCTTTCCAGGTGGGATATGAAAACCGATAACTGCCGTATGATAAATGCACGGTTGAGTCCTTCGGGTAGCGACTGAGTGCCCTTGCTCCGAGCGACCTCAAGAAGAGCGTTGACTAAGACGGCCGCGGCCGGGAGGCCGTAGCAGAGAACCTGTGCTCGATTAGCATCCATCTTGATACTCGCTGCGTCTGATACTAACAACGTAAGGAAAGTCATAACGCAGGAAGATGGCGCGGTTTAGATTTCTGCCGACATCGTGAGCAGTCATGACGATGTCCATGGAGATCTTGAGCAGCTCTGGGGAGCAACTGGGCTCGATTTGTTCGAGAGTCCTGTAGATCTTGAAGACCCCTTGAAGGAAGGCTTGCCGAACAGTTGAGAGCATTAGGCAAATGGGCATTGAAATGCCGTTGTTCCAACAATCTGGACTGTAGTGAGTGTGTTCGGGCAGAGAGTTCCATCGTTTATATGATCGATCGAGCAGCTCTCTGTTGTCATATCAGTTACGCCGGATCAGCAGAACATGATATGGGCTCTTACTGTAGTCTTGTCACACTTTCAGCATCTATAGGGCGATGAAGATGGTCAAGAATCTCTTCCTGGCCTTCTGCAAGCATGCAGCGAACTCGTGTCCACGTAGTTGGCATGTGTACACTGTACATGTTCCATCCATCAGGGGTAAGCGTTCGTCGTGCTTCCTGCTCGTTTGCAGCTGCCAGTAGCTCGTCATCCGTCAAGTTTAAGGGCAGACGAACGTCGCAATATCTGCGTATCATGCGAGGCGGCTGCTCCATGAGAGTAGCAATGAACTTGTCAGATCTATACAAGTGCGACCACACCTTCCGCCGACACTCGGCGAGGAAGAACGGTAGTCTGGCATTATCTCGTTCTCGGTGTATGCCGGCGGCGTAGATGTCTGTAATAGCCTCGCCCAGTTTGCGCCACACGGCAGGTGCTGTTGGAGGGTCAGCAACGAGTTCTGCTGCCGTATAACATTCCACACTTACTCGCGTCACCCTCTGTCACAGACGTACGGCGATGATCCTCAAAAGACAGGAATGCTTGCATGTCACTGATCTCGGTGCAAAGCTCGCGTCCGAGTCGAAGGCAGGTGAAGCTCGTCACGCACATCTCCTGGACGAATCCTTCGCGTTTGTGATCGTCGCCAGCAAGTCCGAGGAGGAACGCTCGCACTGCAATGGCATAGATCAGACCCATCGCTTCAAGTCGCAAGTTCTCGCCGGTGTACGTCAACACGAACTTGCCGACGCTCAGGTCGGCAGGGTATTGGACAGGCTTGGAAGAGTTCGACAGCACCCGATGCGCCAAACGCGTGAGCTTTTCGCTATTGGTATCGAAGTCATCCATTGTCAAAGACGCCTTGGTGACTCGAAGCTCGTCCATGATGGATCTGACGATAGGGCTGGGCACAAGAATGGCTTGCGCATGGAAGCCATACTCGTTGAGCAAGTGATCCAGGAATTCAAAGTGTCGTAGCTGAGATAGCACATACTTGACAGTCTGCAGGTTTACCGATTCTGCACCATCGTTCGAGATAGTATTCAGAAGTTGTGGTGCATGCTGACCCTTGGAGTACGCAGGGACCCCTGTTGACGGCCATGCCATCCGGAGTGGTAGGCCATCGCTGATTCCGCTGGCCGGGGTTATTGCATGAGCATTGCCTTCGCGGCTTGAAGGAGTGGAGTCACCGTTCGCCTTCCATTGGTAGGAAGTAGAGGTCAAGTCCAGAATCTGGCCGCTGCCGGGTCGTCGAGGCCGGGTCAGCGGTGCAGGATGATAGATACACCGTGCGGCCAGTCCGCGATTCTGGCACCGGGAACATGGTTCTTGGTGATCGCACCGGATCTTGGCTTTGCGACATGGCTCACAGGAGGCTGCCTTGCCATTCCGACGACTCAATCCGGTAGACATGCTGTTGTTGCTGTCCGATACCACGAGGACTGAGCTTGGCTCGGGATTGTAAGATTTAACGGATGAAATCCGTCAGTGCCTTGGAAGTCAGAGGCCTTAAGTTCAGCTGCTACCTTCGTCATGATGTGTATCGCCGGCCACATCCTCGATACTGCTGCCAGTCATATCTCGATGTTGTGATGGCTGAGGAGTGAAGTCCACTCCGCAATGGAACTCGGCGTAGCTTGGGTCCGACGCTAAACTGTTTTTGCTCTTGAATTCCGTGATGAGCTCCGACGACGACAGCAACGATACTAAAGCATGATTTGGAGTGACGACTGGAGAAAGATATAAAGACCAAACACGGGTCGACCGCAACTCTGTCTCACGTTCGTCACGCTAAGTGATTTCACCTCGACAGCCTTCTCCTTAACACAGCCTTGCAACAACCACAGGATGCCCTAGGCAATCAACTCACCTCTACCAAATTACGCAGAGACGATGCGTCTCGACTCAACATCATCGACTGAACTTGAATCATCAAATATCGTCGACTCATGCAGTGACTCGATTCCCAAGCACAAGCTCGCCATAAGCATTGTCACCTCCGCCAAGCAAGTTCTGAAAGGCAGGAAGGGCATTTCGAGTGAGGACCAGAAAGCGTTGTGGGATCAAAGAAGATTCACAAGTCAGGTACAGGCTGAAATATGCGCCATGAAAGTATGAATCAGGCGATGGTGTTCAATGAATCGAAGACTCCGTTGCGGAGAATGAACTGCCGCTCGATGTTTAAAGATATGGCGTTTCGTTGTTGGCATTATCGAAAGGGACATAGCACTCTGGGTAGCCGGATAAAGGTCGTTCCTCATGGAACTATCGTGGATCCTAGCTGGACGATGACGGCAACATTCCTGTACCAGGCCACATATTGAAATGGTCTTCAATTTTGGCGTATCTATTTCGAACTCTAGAGGGTGGTCGTTGATTTGACAAGGACCGATGAAGGTCTATACAGCAGAGGGTAAGAGCCTAGTGGAACTTGTTCCTGTCCGCAAGTCTATCGTTCTCAAGGTACACTTCGATTTGGTTGTTCATCTTGTGGTCGACATCCTTACAGCAGGCACAGGCGATCAAACCAATGATACCGAATGCCATTGAGACCATGGCAACAACACTAGCAAATCTATCAGCCGTGGGACCTTGGGGCGCATTTCAAGTGTGAACTTACAAAATAGCATGACAATACGCATCTTTAAGAGCAGCGCTGGCAGCTGCGACAATGGCGGCCGGGTATGAGGATAACTCAGTCGTGCTAACAACGGAGAGCAGCTGTGCAACGTCGCTCTTAGCCAAGCCAGCTGCCAGGACTGCCTTCGTGACTTTTGTTTGCGTCGCCGACGTCAGCTCCTTGTTGAAGACGGTGGTATAAATAGTAGTTCCAACTATCAACCTCGTTAGCTCCGTTGACGACACACATTGGACATAGTGAGCTACTTACTCGCGCCCGCAGCGTAGCGAAACGTGCCAGAGATACCTCCAGCCATGCCGAGATCCTTGTGCTCTACGCCCATCTGCGTTACGGCGATAGCCAGATACAAACCCCAGCCAAAGCCGGCCTGTGAGAAGAACAGGAATGCAATCATGGTCCCCTTGTTGGTTGGCGTGACCATGCCAAGGAGGGACCCAAAGAGGACCATGATGAAAGATGAGGCCGTCAGCTGCCATTGCCAGTTCTTGATCTTGCTTCCGAAGAGCGTCAAGCCGAGTGCACCAGTGACGATAGCGAAGCCTTGTGGGAGCGAGAGGACGACGGCTTCCCTCCACTCGGTGCCTCCGTTGGTGTAGAACTTAGTGATCATCGTTGGCCAAAGGATACTGCTTGAGTAGTAGAACATGTTCACAACACCAAGCGCGATAGCCGGCGCAGTGAAGTCGCGACCCTTGCTCGAGGTGAAGATATGGGTTGGCGCCAGTGGGTATTCCAATTTTGCATAGTGCTCCCACAGAGCAAAGCAGGCGATCAGGACGAATCCGACGACGAGTGTAGCGACAACGTGAGGGTCATTCGACACTGTCCGCAAACAATCAATCAACCGGTGATTGACAGTCTCTTGGTTGATTGATTGACAGTCTCTTGGTTGATTGGTTGGGTTGACGCTGGCCTGCTTGTGATTGATTGATTGATTGATTGATCAAAAAAGAATGCGGTCTCCTGTTGGCTTAAAGGCAGGTAGATCTAGGCGTGCACGCGTTTTGACAGGAACCCGCCCGAGTGGTATCTTCATATCGTGTAGGCCGGGAAGCTCGTACGTGTAATCAGATTACCGTCAGTACCGGTTTGAACATAACTACTGGTAGAGGCCCCAAACCATTCGACCATCCAGGACCGAGAACAAGCTGAGCTTGCGACGTGATTCGTCGAAGGAACCTGCAAACCAGCGGTTGATAATGCCTCGTTGCAATGGCCGGAAGTTGCGGTAGTGACGAAAGCGTCGGCCGGACAGAATGCTCGGTCAGAGGGGGTGGTGGGGTGGTGGTGGTGATGGACAAAGAGGAAGAGGTGTTGGTTGCAGCGAGGAGTTGGTATTTGACAGTGCAAGGAGTCAGTGATGTCATGATTTCAAAATTTCAGCCTTGCAAGTCAACGCTCACCCCCCTCTGTCGATATCTCGACAACCACGCATGGTATGGATACAAACATGAGATGGCGGAGTATCTTCGCAATGAGGAGAACAACATATCCAAAGATGGATAATTGTGGACCGTTGGTTGTTGAGTAATGGTCGTTCGGAGGTGGCTGGATTTTGCAAGCTTGAACAACCTTCAACTTTGCGACTGCGTTGTCGTGATCACGCCTGCGAATATCTCTTACTCCGGCAAACAGTCACTCTCTCCGGCCGTTCTGTCGATTGGCGGTGTTTCCAGCGGCAGCCAATGAGAGCTCGAGAAACTCCTGTCAATCACGTGCCTCGTCGTCGTCGTCGTCGTCGTCGTCTATTGACGTTGATGTTGACGTTGCTGGCGGCTCGTCTGCAATACCCACGAATGTGATAGCTCCGTTGGCGATACCTCGAATAAGCCAGTTCTTGATGCATTGGTCTGCCTCTATAATGTCCGGTTTGAGGTTGTATCGTTCGTCTGTAATCATCTTCTTGCCGTGTGAGAATACTCGCTCTGCCTCTGACGACATTGCGGGTATTGCAAAGATGTCGAACGCAAGGCGTGCAAGGGTTGGATATAGGTGCCGTCCACGCTCTTGCCACCACTCAAGGGGGTGCTCGAGATAGTAACGTTCCTTGGGCCGTCCATGTTCAAGTTTCTCTGTATTGAGGTCATCGCTGAGGTACCGCTCGAGCTCCTCCATGGTTGATCGTCGTTCGCCGCCCTTGCGGCGGGTATAGTCGCGGAGGACACTGTTGCCTGCCCTCTGCTGCCGCCGTGGACTGTCGTCGTCACTCGGCTCTTGATCCGGCGTTGATTGCTCCAGGTATTCCTTAAAGAGCTCCATCGTCACGTCCTTCGTCTGCTTGATCTCGGCGGAGGCGCTACTGCCAGGGTAGTTGTATCGTTTCCAGTTGGTCGCGAAGTACTCGTGTTTGAGGCAGGGGTGCAGTAGGACTGCTGCTCGTGGCAGGCGTGATTTCTTGAGGTCTGCGTAGGCCTGTTGTAGCCGGAGTTGTCCAACCGTGATCTTGGATCGATAGGAGTCACTATATTCGTCATTGTCCTTTGCAGTGAGCTCACACTTGCGCAGATGGTTGTAAATATCGTCCAATGCAGGGTAAATCTCCCACAGAGCGCCGTAAGCTCCATGTGTTGCGTTGCCCTCACTGTCCTTTGTCTTGTCTTCAAATATCTTGAGAAGACGCTGATATTGCTCCAACTCCAGCCAATCTTCTGTAGATAACTTGTCCTTCGAAAGATCATAGTCCTTGGCGTTAGTCCTCGTCCACTTTGCTTGGTACATGATAAGTGAGTCCTTGAGCTTCAATGCACGTCGAATCATGCGGAGGGTTGAGTTCCATCGCACTCCTCCGTCCTTGACGAGAGTGAGGGTAATAGGAGGGTCAGTAAGCTCCTTGAACTGCGTCAAGCGAACGTGTGAGCGGGTAATGTACTTCACAACATTGTGGAGCTTGCCAATCACGCCTGCTTGTTGCCGCCAAAGGTCGAAGGACTCGTCATCGCCGGCCTTACGGAGTTTGTCTTCCCATGCGCTCATTCCCTCACCAAACATCATCGCTTTGACGATGAGGTTAATGGTATGGCCGAGACAGCGCAGGCGTTGATCCTCTGCGTCCACGTTGACGTAGGCACTGAGCTCGCGAAGCGTGGTATCGTTGTTGGTAGCGTTGTCTGTCTGAAACCCTCCAAGGCGGTCTTGAATCTCATATTCCTTCACAACTTCGGAGATGATGGGTGCAATGGTAGAGCCAAAGTGTCGATTCATAGGCCGGAGGGCAAGTAGAGCAGTCTGCAGAGTTCCCTCTGGGGTAATCCAGTGTCCAACTACTGCAAGAAGCGATAGATCGTTGCTTGTGGACCACACATCGAAGGAGAGCGATATCTTGGACTGGGCAGCGTGCAGGCTCGCCTTGACGTCAATCTTGCGTTCGATGAAGGTACTGTAAAGCCAATTACGGACAGAACGTGCAGAAGGTAGTAGATTCTTTACCGGTGGCCCACCTGCGAGTATTACTCGATGAAGATCCGGACTGGCGGCTTGCTCGAACGTGATATCACACTTTGTGATCCAATTGACGAAGTCGTTGATCCACGTTTCCGCGTGCGAGGGCGATAGACTATTCAAATACCCATTAATAGATGGATTATCCAGTGCTGCTTGGGCCCGGTCTCGTCCTCCGTCTTGCCTATCAACGTTGTTGATACCATGGACTTTGTTGAGGTGATTCTTGATGCTCTGAGTGCCCTGTGCAGCGAACAGTTGGCTGGGCGCGTTTCTCAGGTGGCAGTCCTTACAGAGCCAGTGACGAGTCTTTGCATTGTATTGCTCTAGTTCTGCACCATGTCGATAGATCCAAGAGGTGCGGGCGCCGCGTGACTGCTGCTTGGTTCGTATGCGTCGTCGATAAGGCCCAAGTCGTTCAAAGTTGATGTCAAAGTGGCAGCGTTGAGAGCTCGGTATGTACTGGGTAGACGTGTCCAGGGTATCTCCATCGTTCTGATCACTTTCATCATCAGGTTTATCCTCCTCTTGTGTAGTCTGGGCCTGTGAGAGCTGTGTGAGTGCTGGTGTAGGTGGGCGGGCGAAGGGTAGCGTGGTTTGTTGTGATGCTTGTTGAGAGCGCGTTTGTACGCGTTTTGGTCGCTGAGACGGCCCAGCGGCGGGTTCGTGGGCACGTCGTTTTCCTAATGCCGTTGATGACATGCTTGAAGACATTTAGGAACGCGCTGGGGTGATATAGAGGGTGTTGTGCAGTGGTGTAGGTGGGTAAAGGTGTTGACAAAGGAGTGCAGTAGAATCCCGCAGCGGGATTTCGGGGAACCGGAGGTGTAGGCCACTGCGGACAAACACCGGACGAAAGCGTGTTCTAGCGTGGAACACAGCGCCAAGTACGTGGACCACGCTAATACACGTGTATTTACATTGTGTCTCAAATTTCTTAGGGTTGTTATAAGGGTTGCTGGGGTTAAATAAACACATGGGATTCACGGCAGTGAGGTCGTTCTGCCACCAATATAGCTCGCATTACTTCGGACATTCAATGCCGTCAATCAATCAATGTTGAAGGTAAATCTGAGGTTGATTGATTGACAGTAAGGCCGGTTGATTGATCGATTGACGGTGTCTAATATCATCAATCAATCAATCAATCTATAAAGTTGATTGAACGCTTGCGGACACTG
>NHNX01000051.1:0-51896 GCA_002786045.1 Zasmidium angulare
TAGTATAGGGTCTCTCTAGTAGTAGAAGTATATCCTCGATTTCCGTAGTATCTATTTATTTAATTTCCTCTAATTCCTTATCGGTTTTTTTGCTACTATATAACAGTAAGGTCTAATATTATATAGATAGGTAGGTGTTCGAAGTTATAGTCGAGGTCTCTATCTACTTCGCCCTAGATTAGCCTATCGAGTAAACCTATCGAGGCCTAGTATAGGTCGATCGTCGACTATACGAGGCCTTCTCCGTATATTACCGTCCCTATACGTAGTTTATATAATATGTTACAGCTTTCGTCTATTAGTTAATCGTTAGCCTCGCTAACTTTTAACTATGTTTCTAATACTCGTACTATCTAGCCCCTTATAGTTCGCGAAACTAATAAATACGTCCGATCTATAGAGAACATTATATATAGGGAAGTAAGTATATTTACGAGAATCTAAAGTATTCTTGTCGTACTATGCTTTACAGGACGAGCGTTATTATAATAAACGACGTAATATAAGAGGAGGATATAGGTAGGTATTAATAAAAGGCCGTAGGATAGAAAGTAGCGAGGTAAATATCGTTATCTTAACTATCTAGTGTCTTAGCGAGTCTAAGTATCTTAGCCTACGACATTAAGATATAGATAGGGGCTAAGCTACTCCCGCGAACATTACAATATAGGACAATACTTACTAAAGTCTATAAGACTAGTCTAATTTACGAAGAGTAAGTATTTAGAGACTAGGCTAGTTATTTTACTAAGACTTAAGAGGTCGACTCTAGACTCTCGGGTAGGACAGTCTTAGCGGAATTCCCGGGCCTTCGCAAACTTATAAAAGCACCTTATTTCGAAGTATTTCGCTTTAAAAATCTTAATTATAAATATTATAAATCCGGAATATACGCTATAATAGTAAAGTAGTTCTAGTATCGTCGAAGACTCGAGCCTCGTACGCTAGTCTACCGTTCGAGTTATTACTAGACTAGATGTCTCTATTCTCGTCTACGTAAATAGATCCGGAATAGGGCATCGACGGCGTCGGAGTAAATTATTATTTTATAATTATCGGGTTACTTATATCTATCGTTTCGCTATAAAATTTATTAAACGGCTATAGATTCTCTAGTTACCCTTATAGCACTAATTCGCTTATAGTATCTAACGAGGACTGTATCTCCTTAATTCCTTATCGCTACTATATAACGATATCCTATACGAAGTTATATTCCTACTCTACAAAATCGAGTAACGCTACTAATTTAGCTATCTCGATTAGCTATAATCTTTTATAAATCTTAAGTGCGAATCCTTAGGCTTCCTCTTTACTAATGTAACGTTTATAGTCTATTAAAAATTGTGCTTAGCTATCTACGAACAGCGCTCTATATTCTTCTCCCTCTTTCCTCCTCGAATATATAATACGGCTTATAAGCGACTTTAACGGCGCAAACGATTTTATTCGGGCATTAAACGTTTTAAGGGATCGATCTATCTAAGTATAAAGGTTACTTATTTCCTTTCTAGTAAGATCTAATATATCCGATAATAAACGCGGTATCGGAAATGTTACTAATCTATCGAGAACGACTTTAAGGAAATTAGTCTACGTCCGTAAAGAGTATCCTTAGTCTAGGGCGTTATAGATACGAGACACGATCTATTCTACGTATCGATAGCCGTACGTTCTACTATCGGCTCTACGAGTCCTAACTGTCGCGAGTACTAGTAATTACTAGTATAGCCGTATATCTTTAAATTAATATACAGTAAGAAATTACTCGACTACTTCGATCTACTTCGTTACATCTGTAGTTTTTAACTTATAATCCGGATTATAGAGGTACACTATACTTTTAGAGTAGTCGGCTATAGCTATTATCTAGTATTCTAGAATTTTGTCGTATAGTAGTATAATAAGGAAGTAAATGCCGCTTCTTTTATATAGGCGATAATCCTTATACTCTTTACTAGGCTAGATAAAGAGCGGCTCTATAATATAGTATTTTATCGGATTAGGAGTAAGGGCGTTAAGAATAGTAAGTATTACCCCTAACGACATCTTACTATCGATAGACTTTAGTTAAAACTCGTAGCTGTAGTTAGGTTCTTCCTAGGGGACTACTAATTCTAGCGTAGGCTAGTAGCTATCTACGTTTAAAATATCTTAACTAGAGCCTTTCGCTAGGTCCTAGATTATTATACTTATGTCTTCCTCTATAGGCCGCTTATTACTTCTAATCTCTTCGTATACTAATACCTTATATATAGGCTCTTTTAATAACGAAAGGTCCCTAGTAGAAGGAGTAGCGGAGATTTTAAAGGCTAGCGGTAGGCATATAGCCGCTAAACCGCCCTTAACCGACGTTTAAAGCGCTAGAATTGTTAATAGTAGTTTAGCTATACTAATACCGTTATTATAGTTTTTATCCTTAATCCTAGGGGCCGCTTTACTACGTCGTTTTACGTCCCTTACTGCCCCTAATACGGGACCTTTACGCTTTTAATTACTTCGTATAGACTCGGATAAATGCTTACTATTATTTATATCGTTAGATAACAGTAATTATAAAACGCTTTATTTTGCTCGATTCCTATATTAAATAGAGTAGTTAAATAACGCTTAAGTTATTAGGTTAGAGAAGTAATAAAGTAGTTAAATAACGTATAAGTTATTAGTAGCGAAGTAATAACTAACTAAGCTTAAGATAGAGACACTTTAGCTAACCTTAAGAGAAATCGTAGCGAAAAGACCGTATCCTAGGCCTATAGATTTAGTAAGTATTATAAATAGTTTAGTTAGGTCGTAATGTAATATAAGAGGAGGACAAAAGTAGGTACTAATAAAAGGTAGTAATGTTATTGTAGGTGTCTAAGTCCGCGGCCGGGTAGACCGGGCTTAACTATCTAGCGTCTTAGTAAGCGTAATCCGCAGTCTCGACTAGTATGCCTAAAGTGCCTTAGCCTACGATATAATAAGTAGCAGATAAGTAGGCTAGACTTATAGCTAGAGCTAATCTTATTCTACTAGCACCGTTTTAACCTAGTAATACTAAGAGCGTACATTCTTGTCTTAGTAGATCTCGTTATTAGGCCTAAGGGTTAAACTTAGATTAAACCTTACCTTATACCTTAATACTTAGTTAGTACGGCTGTCCTAGACTACAGATTACCTTTTCTATAATCGAACATAGTATAGTAACTCGGTAACTAGTATAAACTAGTTTAGTTTGTAGCAGAAATGTAAGCCGGGGAATTACGTACTAGATAAACTTATATCGCTACTAGGGACTATATATAAAGCTGCCTCCGACATTACTAGGTACTCTACCTCTTCCTAAGGCGCCGGCGCCTAACTCTTTCTAGGTCTTAGACTGTCCTAGTATTATAATCGTCCTATAAATAGGTTATTTACGGTTCTAATATACTATTAATGCTATATTATATATAGAACGTACAATCGGAGGATAATACCTTATTTCCCGATTTACCTACTTTTATATAGGAGGCTAGAAACGCAAAATCTAATAGTGTCTAGTTATTATATAGGAATTAGCTAGTAAAGGGATTATTAAAGGCACCGTTAGAACCTAAAAGGTTATTTGTATCTAATACAGGCCCGGATAGCGATAGTGTAGTATAAAGATCCTAAGATCGACATACGTAGCCTTTAAAGGTTAGATACGGATCTACTATACCGCTTCGGCGTTCGAATCTTAATAGCGCAGTTTTTACTCCTCTTATTATTGTCGCTAAATACTTATCTACGTCTGTAGTCCTTATTACCTCCCTAATTCCGGTTTAAATTTAATACTCTGCTAAATGCCTCTAATACTCCTCCTTATTTCTACTTTAATTACGTCGGATGTCGACTCTATATCTTACGCTAACATGTAGAACTACATCTATATTATCTATAAAATGTCGTTATATTAGGATGTTAATAGATATTATAAGTGCTAGTAATGTTATTACCTTACGAGAGTCTACCGTACGAGGGCGTCTACTAGAGAATGTAGTACTTATATTATTTAATAGCTAAAAAACGAGATTAGGATGTTTACTTTACTCGTATATTAGAATATAATCTTCTATTCGGTAAACTAAGGAATAGTTACTCTAAAGCTTACTAGTGCGAAGGCCTTTAAATTTAGTTAATATTTTCCTTATTAGTAGCTACTTTAGTTAATTAGTCTCTAGTTCCCTAATCCTCGAACATACAGGAATAGAAGTCTACTATATTAGAAGGATATAGGCTATATAGCGGTATATACCTTCGGCCCCGTTTTATGCATTTATAGTTATACGAGCAGTCGTAACACTTATAACCGAGGGAATATAATGCTTCTATATAGCTTCGAAATTCAGATAATTCGTCGGAGTTATTAAACTACTAAGACGGAGCCGTTTCTACTAGCTCCGTTAGCATTTTTAGGACTTAACTAAGTTAGTACGCTATTAGCTCGTCGGCGATCTTCTAATTATAGCCGATCTAAGGTAGCATACTTATAGTATATAGTAGGTCTTTATTATCCTAGAAAACACTACCTAGCATTAAGGAGGGCTCGATGTCTCCTAGAGTTAGGACCGCGTGCGTAGTACTAGATCTTATTACGAATACGTCCCCGGGTTATAAGACGACAGCGCGAACTAGCGAGACGGGGCTCTAGTAGTCTCCTTCTCTAGGAAAACGAGCGCAGTCGTCCTAGCTTATCTTTACGTCCGGTATAAATATCTACAGCTTACGTCTAAAGAGGTTTCGTAGCTACGTAGACCTATTACTATCGATATAAGGGCTAGAGAAGGCTCCCGGCTAGCTAAGAATGTTAAACCTTCTACGACTTCCTATATCGAAGGGTGTTATATAGCTCTGCCTCCTAATGTGCTTTCGATAGTTATTTTTGCCCCGTTTAATTAGGATATTAAGCTAATAGAATCGGTATAGGCGAAGAAAGCTTAGTAATATCGCATTCGTTATATTAAGTAGGTCGAGCACGTTTAGTGCGTCTTTTAGGAGAGTACTCGACTATAGGCTTCGGAGGAGATTAACGAGTTTCGAGATAGGAATAGGCTCGGGTTCGGAGCGACTACAGAAGCGAATATCTACTATTAGGTTAGGAAAACCTACGCTCTAGAAGCCTAGCGAACCTTACGGGTAACTACTCTCTATAATCTGCGAATCTTTCTCGTATAATTACTAGTATCTAGAAAACGGTCCCTTTCGCTACCTCCTTTATAAATATATCCTAGGAAAGGACCGCGACCTTTTTGCCGTTATTAATAGATTACTCGTAGGCTAAAGTAAAAGTAAGCCCCGAGATCTAATTTCGGAGAATCTTATTTAGGTATGTCCTCTCTAGCTCCTACGCGTTATAAGCCGCCTTAAATATCTGTTCCCTCGTTACCTTAGAGTATTAAATAGGCACTTTATAAAACGTGTATTTCTTAGGACAGAATAGATAACCGATGTCTTCTTTAAGGGGTATAGGCGATAGGTCTCGATACAAAAGCGTGCTAGTAGTATAGTGCTGTTCGCTTTAGCGTCGCCTAAACGAAGAGGAATCCTTAGCTTTCGCGGCGTCTCTTAAAGGTTTAGGAGGTATATAGTAAGGAATACTAACCGGAGCCGTTATGCCTATAAGTTTATCTTCGAAGGACGATAGCGGCGGTATAGCTCTACTAAATATCCTAGAAATACTCGTTTTATATAAGGAAGACGTCTAGATAGTAGAGCGATTCTCGTCTAGCGTCGTAGGCATCGACCGTCCTGTAATTTTATATATAGCCTAGCTATACGCACTAGTCTTATACTACTTCTTAACATTTATCGAACCGGGCAAGATATTAGGCTAGTCTATTCGAGACTGCATAAACGTGCTCTTAGGTAGCGCTAAACCCTATAACTATGTTACTTTTGTAGTAGCTTTATCTTAGAGAGCTCTCGGAGATAGGGAACAGTTATACTTAGCTACGCTATCGTTCTCTAAAGTATAGTAACTATTATAACTTTCGCGCTCGCTAGACGGAGGTCTTTAATAGTTCTGTTAATCTATTTGCTTCTCCTCTAAGCTCTATTTTCGCTTACCTATCGAGCTAATTTCGGACTTCGGCCGAGGCACTAGTATTCTAAAGCGATTAAACATTATCTCGTAGTATAATATATTAGCGTAATTATCTCTACGTCGGCCGTGTACTACTAAATGCTCGTAACGGCGGGAAGCCTAACTCTTAGCTCGAGAGAGAATTTCTCCTTTTTTAACTTTACCGAAGGAGATATCTAGTAATTCCTAAATATTACCGGCTTCTAAAGGCGAGTCTTTATCTTAGACGTTAGCTATGCCGTAGTAGAAGCCGATTCGTTATAGACGGCCGTTATATAGACTCTTCTCGTATCGTAATAACATTATATAGTTTAACTGTCCTACGAACTCTAGCTAGGTCGGCAGCTATGTCGCTACTTTCGCTAGCTATCTAAGGAGTTATAAACTATAGAGGTTACATTTATAGTACGAGACTCGTTCTCTTAACTAGTAACCCTAAAGCACTGCTAATAGTCGTACCCGTCGCCGCTCCTTAGTAAGTTTATAGTCCTTTATAGGTTTTGCTACGTGTTCGACTAGCGTACTAAACACATACTATTTATATCTAGTAAGCTGTAAGCCGTAAGACTTTAAGACAGCCTTAATAGTATATGTATAAATAGCCGAGGTATCGTACTAGGCGTCGAGCTTTCTACGGAACTTCTTCGTAGTAGGGAATAGAGCGGCCGGGGTTCGCGGTAATTTTATAATCTCGCGATAGAAGTTATCGATTACTATCGTAACAAGATCGTACAGATCTTGCGATAGGTATAGTCTATCCTTTATTACGACTATGTCGCTAGCTATAGAGAAGAGGTAAAGTATAGAGGGGAAAATATATATAGGTCGGAATAGCGGGGGGACTACTTTAAGCTTAAGTACAGGCCGTATTTATAAGGTATAAAAATAGTAGCCGTACACGGTCGCGGAAGAGATATACTATAGTAAAAGTCGAGATAAGCTATAGAGCTTTAGATAACTTTAACAAGTTAATAGTTTCTTCCTACTAGGCTAGCTGCTATAAATGCTAATATCCGTATATAAGTACACTTTCTTAGAGCGTCCTAGTATACGTTAGCTAGTTATTAAGATACTACATCGTCGAAAGTTCTAGGTTTAATATAAGAGGTAACCGGGGCCCGTAACGTAGAGTACGAATAGGATAGCCGTCGATAGAGCTCTAACCTAGAGGCCGTAGCTACCTATCCTTAACGCTAGTATTCCCTAAGTGTAATAACGCTATACTAACTAGCGTAGAATATACCGTAATAATTATAAGACTTACGTCTAGTGCTTATAACCTATTCTACTATTACTAAAAATGAAGTCGTAAAGGCTAGTACTAATAATGTAGTTATATACGTAGCGAGGTGTTAAAACCCGATACTAGAAAGTCGAAATAGTCGATCTCTGTATTACTTTATTAATATTATCGACTAACTATCTCTAATGCTCTATTAATAATCTCTTCGGTGTAACGTATATTAAGCTTAATAGATCTACTATCGTTAAAAATTAGGTAATAAGTAGTATAATTATTACTAGTAAGTAAGGCACCTTAGCGACCCTTAGTATAAACTACGACTCGAACTTTAATAATAGCCTTATCCTAATAGCGTCTATTAACCGCTAACCGTAAGAATACGTCCGTTATCGTAGGAGGTATAAGGCTAGAGAAAGCGCTATGTACAGTTCTTAAAACCTATAGGTATACTAAGCACTTTATCCTTTCCTACTCTCTACGATGTTTTTAATATCTTTAATAAGCTAATAATTTCTTCCTACTAGCTAAGCTACCTCTCTATTATTAATTTCTACTCCCGGGACTCTTCCTTCTACTAGGCTAGCTATTTCTCTATTATCGCTTTCTACTCCCGGGACTCTTCCTTCTACTAGGCTAGCTATTTCTCTATCGTCGCTTTCTACTCCCGAGATTTATCCTTCTACTAGGCTAGCTGTTCCTCTATTATTACCTTTGTCTTATACTATTCTTACCTCTACCTAATTACTTCTGCCTACTATTCCTGTAGCACCTCTAAAAGTCTATTACGTAATTTATTATTCTCCTCTTATAGCTTCGTTATCGAAGGAAGCGAGGGCTTCTTAAATCTTCCGTCCTCTTATAACGACGACTAGTTAGGTGTCGATACTTAGGAATCCTCGTTAATACTGAGCTACGTCGCGAATAATGCTAGCGACGGGCTTCGCATTCTTAAAAGAACTTCCTTTATTTAAGCGAGGTGTTAAGGAACGAAGTATTCGTAGATAGCTCGAATAATCTAATACGACTTAGTCTATATCGTAGATTCGAGATCCTCTACGAAGCGATAAAGATATAATAAGCGGCAGAAGAATAATGTCCGCTAGTTAGTAATAGTCGCGAAGTAAGCAAATATTATTACTATCGAGTAATTATAGGCGATAGAGAACGCGAGAATCTTCTCGTAGACTTCTACGGTTATAGAAACCTTCTAGTATAGTTCTACTACGGCTCGAGTCGCGATACTAGCGCCGTACATAGCCTATTACTCTGCCTCCTCGATTAGACGATCGCTACCCTTTACCTCGTAGATAAGGAAAGGGAAGTACATATTCTCTAGAAATAGGTTAGAGTATACGCTCGTATAACTTATCTAGAGCTTTTCTTTCTCCTCCTTCGTAAATATAGTAGCTAATAGACCTATTACGAAATCTAGTTTAGGTCTCGGGCTACATAAGGTGTCGTATTAAGTCTATTCCGTATTTATCGCTTTATATATATTATCTAGCTCGGCATGTCCGTTAATATATAGCAGTTTAGGGGAGGGAACTACGATTAGCGTTACATCGCGTACTACTCGTACTTCGTTACGGAATCGTACTCGTCTTAGTACCTTTACTAGACGGTTTTGTCCGTAAGATACGTCTACTAGTATAGCGTATTTAGCCTAAAGTACTTTATTATATAGCTTTTAGCACTCGTCCGTAATAGTAGCTTAAGTCCGATCTACTATTATAAATAGTCCTACTTCCTCTATCTTCTCTTTATGTCTTCTCGTCTACGCGGCTAGAGAATCCCTATCTCGAACACGTTAGCTATAACTAGCCGATCGTAAAGGCGTATAAGAGCGCTTAGCCGCTCGAGGCTTACGCGTACTTATACTTCGTTCTACTAGAACTAGAGGCTAATTACTAAAGTATTCTTACTAGTAGATTTCTTAACCGTACTTATCGTTCGAGTCGACTTTACTCTTATCTAACGCGCCGAAAGACCTAAGTCTACGATTCTTCTTCTAGAGTAGTATTTCGTTAGTCGGACTCTCGCTTTCGAAGGATAACTTTCTCTTAAGGCTTTTTACTAGTTAATCGCTTAGTAGAGATAGGAGATAGTAGATGTACTAGGATTCGTGTTCTTTCGCGACCTATGCGAGGCGATTACTCTTATAGTATCCGCTCGATAGTCGTCGCTTTAAAACGCGGTACTTATTACGCTCGTTAATATAGTCGAACAGTATTATAAGGGTACAGCCCGTAGACATATATAGCGTCGCTAATCTATAGGTACTATTCGTAAGCGCTATATTTAAGAAGAGAGGAGTAGGGCGGCAGTTATTATACGCTAGAGAGAGAGGCGTTTCGGTAAGTGCCGTTTTACCTCCTACGGGAAGGATTCCCGTCTATAGTACGTCTTATCTAAATAGCTACCGCTACGCTAATCGCCTAGCTTTCTATACTAAAGATCCGAAATAGCCTATACGGTAGTAGAGGACTACACGCCTATAGGGTTACGAGATATACTTTACAGCGTAGAGCGATTATATTCGATTACTAAAATTAGCGTATAGTAAACCGCGGAATAAGGCCGTATCTAGCTATGCTCTTACTAAGCAGTTTAAACTAGACTACTTTTTAAGACTCTCTAAAATCTTACTACTATAAGCTTAACTTCTATAGAGCGCTTACTCGAGGCGCACTTATTCCTATACCCCTAGCTACTATCTTCGTCCTTATACAGCCGAGCTCTATCCTAGAGCTTATAGTATAACTTCGGCACTACCTAAAAGCTATATCCCTAAAAGCTCGAGTATCCCGGCGGTTTATAACGAGTAGAATAAAAGCTTTATACCGTCTATAGTTTAATCTAATAGAGGTAGAGTTACGTACCGGATTTTCCGCCGCCCTCTATTTACCGACTAGCACTAAGCAGACTATATCGTATACCCGCCGAAGGTAGAGCACAAGATAAATATTTAAGTACTAGGGAAAGTATTAATACATCTTATTTATAAGTAACCTACTATTAGGTACGCCCTTTACTACGATACTATATAGTGTCGTAATATTCTAAAGTACGAAGTTAGATACTATAGCACTAAAGTTACTATAGGAGCGATTTCTAGGTCGGCGTTAACGACTAAATATCGTAATCTTAGATAAATTTTCTCGTAAAAGGGACTATAATCGATCCGAGCATCGCACGTTAGTAGTACTTATTTACTAGCGCTATAGTACCCGCTAAGCTTAAGGTATTATCTTATAAGCCTGTCTTCGTATAAAGCTACTCTTTAAACGTTATTAGTTCTGCTACTATATAGTACGCCGTTCTATTATAGCGGTAATTACTACGTACAGTTATATCCTAATTAGTAAGTACGATAAAGCTAGTAATATATAGCGATGTTTTAAAACTATATTAAGGAGCGGAAAGATATCCGAAGCGTACGTTTACGAATCTTATATACTTATATTATAAGTATGTCGTGTTTAAAAGTAATAGATATAACTTCTTTAGGCGAAAGCCTTAGTAACTATACCTAGCACTATACTTCTAATGTCGCTAGGAACCTACTAGTCCCTAGTCTCGATGTAGTTATTATCCCTTTTAATATTAAAGTAGGTAATAAAAGCTCCTCGCTCTCTTACTTACTTAATATATTCCGCTGTAGGAAAAACACGTGCCGACGTACTAATAATAAGTATTAAGTTAACGCGAGGCGAATCTTTAAACTATTAATCGATTCGTTATAATTTAAGCGGCGGAATTCGCTCTCCGAACTAAACGACTCTAGGTCGTAGTCGGCTACGTATGCACTTAAGATACTATACTATATAATGTACTTCCTAATAACTGTTATCTACGAAACCGTAGGCGTCGTTACTACACCTAGTCGAGAATAAAGAGCCTTTACTATTCTAATAGATCCTATATACTTAATAATAGATCCGACGTACTTAACGTAGTAGTAAGGTAGTATAGTAGGGTACTCTTTATGTCTTATTATCCTAACATCGTTCTAATTATAGTAAAGCGACCGGCGAGTAGCTTAAAGAGAGACAAATTTCGGAAACGTCGGTAAACTATATAGAGGAAGGTAGACGCGCTTACTCGCGAGACTAAAGCGTATATATATGTAGTAGTACTACACTACGGGCAATACTTCGTATATTCGTCTTATAAAAATTATATATAGCCGCTAATAGCGGAATAAATCGTTAGTTAACACTAATAGTACCGATAAGTTCTAGTTATGCTAATCTCCCTTAGTAGGTACGAAGCTTTCCGCTTCTAAAGATTAAGCGCCGTAAAGAGGAGTAGGAATACGATAACAATCTAGGGAAAGGGTGCTTTATACTAGATTACGATTTATTTACTTAGCATATTATACTAGTAGAAGATCGAGGGAATTATTAATAGACGGCTGCGGTTACCTTAATTATTTACTTACTTTATAAACTTTTTAATTCTATCTAAGCGTAGTAAATTATAGCAGACCGGAATCCTTCGAACTTACTAGGAAAATTTTTACGGTTCCGACGCTAGACATAATCCGGTACTAAGATAGAGTTAGTAGTAATCTCTATAGTACAATAAGCCCGCTATTAATAATGTATATTTAGAAGCCTTCTACGAGATAACGAGTCGCGAAACGTCGCTTACCTACGGCAGTTTATGTAGGTATATTACTCTAATTAGTACTAGATACGTAGCGGATTAATAGGCGTGCATAATCGACTTCGGTATCTTAAATTTCAGTTTTAATCCGAAGCGCTCTCTATTCCGCGCTAATTAAGCCCTCGTGTCCTACCGAGGCCTTAAACGTAACTCGACCCTATTGTTTTAGAATTATCTATAATTACACCTATAATAATAACACCTATTTAAGAGACGTTATATGTACGATAAGCGAAACGTGTGCTTTAGCTAAGCACTAGTATTCCCTATTTTAAGACTTAAACGGGCACTCTCTACTATCCTATTAAGCTTAATCTATAGCGACTATATATCGAACGAGTCTCCGTACGAGCGATCGAAATCTTACGAAAAGAGTAGCGAATAGCGACGTTATTACTCGGCTAACCTATTAGTCGATGTAAGAGGTTTAGTATTTATTATAGGATATACGGGTAGCGGGTAGTAACACCTCTTTACTAAGCTAGCTAGAGAGGCCTAACGTAGAAAAGTTAAAATTAGTAAGAGAAGTTCTAGAGTACTTAGCGGAATAAGTAGAGGTAGAGGCTATATTAGTTACGCTTATTTAGCGCTATACGAGAGAGTACTAAGTGTAGAGGAGCTATACTAATCCGTAATAGTAGATAGAGGACGGGTTCTTAAATAGCTTAATCGGATAATAGACTCTAAGAATCTGTATAATATAAGGTATATCGACTAAAGCTACTCGGCAGAGCAGTATCTATAGTATTTAATCTCGTTAGGGTAAGAAATAGTACGAGAGATCGATAGATAGAGCTTTACTTTAGTATAAGCTACGTAGATTAGTAGGGCTATCTATACCCCTCCTAAAAGTAATAGTAGATATAAGTAAGACGCACAGTCTTAAATAAGCTTAGGGAAAGTAGGGTAAGGCTATTAGTAAGAGGATAAGCGTAGGCTCGCGGATCTAGTATAGCTTAAAAGCTACGACGACTATATACCTTATAACATTAGATTTAATAGCTACTACCGATAAACCTAGTAGACACGACATACCTACTAGAAAGCGTAAAAGCCGAAAGACGAGGAAAGAAGATAACGAAGACTTAGATAAGATCCTAGAGCTAAAAAGTTCTCGCAGCTACTTAAGCTTATTACTATTTAGTTTAATATCGTACGCGGTTCGTCCTTTATCGTAATCGTATAATACTACCGTAACGACTAAATAGGCTAAAAAAAAAGAGAAAGTCTGCAAAGATAGGAGACATAGCTACTAAGCGAAGCAAAACGAGTAAGTCTCGATATATTTAGAGCGAACGTAGCGAAAGCGATTATAGAAGCTATCGAGAAATTACTAGTAGCAGTAACGACGACGGCGACGACGATATCTACGATAAACACGTAAGTCCGGAACCTAGTATTATAAGCTAACGATCGAGGAAATTAAAGTAAGATAGAGCTACGGAGTAAGCGACTACGCGTATATATAAGAAGTACGAGTAATATTAAAATAACATAGTAGCTACTTTAGAGGAGCCTATTAATAGGGATATAACAGGCTACCTATCTCCTAAGCCTATCGTATAAGTAAGTCGACCTTTAATATACTTAAGGGCTAAGATTTACGAGTTACTGCTCTATAAACTAATAAGAGTCCCTTTCGTAGCCTACTATACCGGATAAAGTTACCTCTTAAACTCCCTCTATGTAGGACTTAGTCGATCTAGTAGCTAGAGGAAGTAACGCGGACTCGCTTAAACTCCCCCTATACTCTACTAGCATAAGCGCGTATAAAGAGAGTCGTACTAAAGATTATATACTATATCCCGGAGCCTATATAAGATATATAGTACCTACATACTTTATAGGTTTAGCTCGAATAAACTTATTTAAGTTAGCTTATCGCGCTTAAGAACTTATAACAGCTGCACCTAATAAGACTCTAGAAAAGTAGGTTCGACATATTAAATTCGTAAGTCTCGATAAAGGAGTGCCTAATAAGCTAGGGGAGTTACTTATACTCTCGCCCGAAGATTTAGATCGCTTTGTAGAAGCTAGGTAAATTATTAATAAACCGTTCCTAATACGAGAGCACTTTCGGGATAGTAGAGAATAGACTTCTACGAGGTATACTAGTATACTAGGATTAAGATCGGTAGGTCTCGAGGTTAACGTCTAGTAGTATAGGAGCCCTTAACCTAGGCGCGAAAAGTCATCGAAAATAGCGTAGCTTTACCGAACTTAGATGTTACCCGCACTTTTAGCCGATCTACCTAACCTGCTTAATCTTCGTAATCTTATAGGCGTAATCGCTCCGAGCTTTCTTCGTCTAGATCGGTTTCGTTTACTCGATCTAGCGGTAGAAGGATATATAACCGCCGTAGGAGGATCTACGGGAAAGTAGACCTAGCTTATTCTATTCGACATTAGAGGTAGTAGAAGGTTTAATCTTCTAGGCTAGCTAGGTGCTTTCTCTAGTGCATACATAGATAGTAACGGAGCTACCTAGGTCCGGAATCTCTACAGACATAAGCTTTAGATGTTCGTCCCGGATAATAAGATAACTCCTTAAGATTAGGAGGAATTTAGTAGGGATAGCGATCGTTAGTTTCCGAGGGACAAAGCCCGAGCTATACTTCTAGGACTAGGAGATACTTTAGGTATACTATACGGTCTTATATATGCGGTTTAGACTTTAGGCGACTCCGGGCTATGCCTTATAGTAGGGGGGTTCTTTTTAGACTCCCTAGACCTAATTCGCTCGCTCGATAAATTCTACTAGATCGGGAAACACTAGAACGATACTAATAAACCGATACCGTTCTAACTCGCGGGGATTCTAGCTATTATAGAAAGTCTCGTAGATAACGATCTAAAGACTTACTTCGTCGACGAGGCTACTTTATGTAAATTTAAAGCTAGAATATAAGCGGTACAGTTACTTAGCTACTAATACGACGACTATATAGAGGATTATTAGTATACTAAGGAAGGACGGCGCTATATACCGCTCTACGCTTCGTATTCCTATAATACTACGAGTATATTAATATGCTTTATAGAGGATAAGGACGAGAAGAGCTCGGTAGATAGAGAGTAAGGCAGTAATAAAGACTTCGCTTACTAGTCCTAAGGATAACCTTGTCTGTAATAGCGATAGTAGACTTATACGTACTAGCGGAAAAGCCTTTTCGGAGTGTAGGATTTATATTTACTTATAGTCTCTAATTACGAACGAAATCTAGACGTTTTACGTAGTGCTCGATATACTATACCTATAGATCTTAGTAAGTAGAAACCTTAGTCTTTATTATAGCACCTCTTTCTCGACGGGTAAGAGGACATCTAGACGACAAATTACCGTATATCGTAACCTTACGGCTCTCTTTCTAAGCCTAATCTATTTACTTGTACTAACTCGATAGCGTAACATTAAATAGATATAGCTTAGCTACTAATACTGCCTAGGTATTAATAGTTATAATTCCGTTACCTTAAGTGTCTTAAATCTTTATAGTCGGCCGCCTCCTTCGATACTTTAAATAGGGTAGTAATAAAACCTTATATATCCCTTTTTAGTTACCTTCGAAGATACTAACTTAGCGAAATAAGTTACTCGCTAAGTTAGTATAACACGATAAGTAGCTACGAGTATCTTTAAGTTTTATAATTATATCCCTTAAACTCTACGTAGAATTCTTCTAGAGGGAGAGCGCTGTACTTATTTAACTCTAGTAGAGACAATCGGATTTAAGGACTTCGTAGTTTCCTAGGATATGCCTAGTATTTTAGACCCTAGGTACCTTTACGGCTAACGAACCGTATAGTACGTCCTCCGCGCGTATCGACGGAATAAAGAGTCTAGTAAGTAACATCTTAGCCGGTTTCTAGGATACATAATTATCTAAATCATCTTAGCGAAGCGCGAGCTAGCTATAAGATTAACCTTATAGAGTAAACGTAGTTCCTTAGTCGTAGCTAGATCGTATATAAAGAAATAACGTCGGGGTAGGAGGACGGCGAAAGACGAAGTATAGCCTTAAGAAGCCTATGTTCGAAATATTAGTAATCGTAGAACTACCGCCTATGTTAACTTAATTAGACGTTAGTTAAAGAGAGAATAAGAAAGACGAGGTGTCTTAACGGCTAGTCTTTTATTTACGTAACGTTATATTAGGCGAAGTGTAGCGGTCTAGATAAGGTAAGGTCTAGGATCCGAATCGGATTAGATCTTTAAGGTAAGTAAGCCGACGCGTCTCGAGTTTAATTACGTAAGTAGTACTAGTCCTACTCCTCGAGCTCTTCTCGAAAGGTAAGTTAACTAAGTAGGAATTTAAGACCTTAGACGACTCCTTTATCTTTACTGTCTGCACGATATAGGCACTGTACCGTCGCGATGTCGAAATTGCCGTCGTAGGATCGCGAAACGATTACTAAGTATCCTATTAGCGAGAGCCTTAACTTTTTACAGGATAGACTTCGCGTACTAGAGATGCCTTCCGACGACTCCCCTTCGGGCGCATCTTAAAGCACTATCTTAATTCTTCTAACAGCACTAATAGGTTAGAAGGCCGTATACTATATATAATCTAACACTAGCTACGGAAATCTTACTGTAGATCTTTAAAATACCCTAAACTGTACTTAAAGAGATCGATTTACCTATAACCGCTTTCGACCCCTATTACTCCTAGTTATTAATTAGCGACCCGACGAAGACATTTAGGAAGCGGTCTTCGACCTTACTAGCGTACTATCCTATGTTTCTATACTACTACCGAGCACCCCCGCCTCTTTCGACGATATACCGATAGTTCGCTCTTCGTCTTCGTTTTAAAGTAGCGAATAGACCCGGAGGATCCTTAACCTAGCGTTATTCTACGAAGTCTAGAACTGCACGTATCGCTACGTCGATAGCTTTTTTAAAAAGTACTTCGAAGGTAAGAGCTAGGTAAGAAGGAGTAGCCGTATACTACGTTCTATAAAGACGAAGATAAAGAAGAGGCCGAAATAGTACAGCTCGAAACAGTAGATAGGTATTTCGGACTCGCCTTCGTAAGATAATTTATAGGACTAGATATCCCGATTCTAGGAAGAGTTCCTATCTAGATCGTCGGCCGCGTTTTATACGGCGAAGTATACGAATAACCTTAAAGGAGTAGAGGCGAAACGCTAATTAGATATATTCGTAAAGAAGCGGAGCTATAGAGAGGTCTACGAAAATGCTAGATACGACTAGAAAGACGTATATGTCGTTAGGGAGCTTAAGTAATCTAAGAATGATTTTAAGCCGCTTTTACTCTATTTAACTCGATACGCGCGTAATGTTTTTACCGCATAGCCTATACGTCGCTTCCTATATACGTCTACGATACGGGGTACGGTTATAGAGCTCTAGGTTTTCGACCGTTCTAGACCGTATAGCTCTAGCGAGTTTAATATATATAAAGAACCCGAGAAATTCGTTAAGACTCTTACGGGTTATAGTAGTATAAATAATATAGAAGTTAGGTTAGATATCTACCTTAAACGAGATAGTATAGATAGCTTTATTACTATTATATCGGATACGTTAGAGGAGAGGAATAGGATATAACTAGAAAATGTTCCTTTCGTTAAACAGCGGGCTATTATTTATCGAGGAATAACCTACTTCTGTACTACTAACGGCGTAAAGGTCGCGAAATTCTCCTAGATATTAGATAAGCGGCCCCTCGAGTTAGAGTTACTACGTCTAGTATACGAGAAGAGCGTAGAAGAGATCGTATAATTTGTTAGATACGAGTAGCTTACGATAATCGACTAGTTACGAAGTAGTATAACCTTTATATCTCCCTACTAATTTAGGGCTATATATAGTAGTACTTTAGGCTCTAACTCGCTTTCTCGCTTATTTAGAGCTTTTTAGAAGCTAAGTATAAGTAACTCGAAACGGAAGCACGATACGCGAGAGGTAGGGAGTCGTTAAAAGTCGACATCTAATAGTTAGGTATCTATAATTCGCTACGAAGGTTAAAAAGGATTACCTTTAGATTAGGACACGACCCTTTACGAGATCGACGATAGTAAATATAGTAACCGGATCTTCGGATGTCTTATAATCTCTCTAGCGGGGCAGGCGTTAAGCACATTTTAGTCTCTTAAAGAACTTATTACTGTACTTCGGGACGCTATTAAAGGACATTAGGCGCTATACATAAAGGCGAATATCCTACATCGAGATATCTTAGAGAATAATATTATTATTACCGATCCGGCTAGTACTAGCGGATTTACTAGTATACTTATCGCTCTCGACCTAGTAAAGATCGTTAGAAGCGGCCGGTTAGGAGTAAGACACTAGACTAGGACAGTTAAGTTTATAGCGATTTAGGTGCTTTAGAAAGTAGCGTACACGTACCGGCACGATCTAGAATCGTTCTTCTATATTCTTCTCTAGGTCTATACTCGACGTACGTAGGAAATAGAGTATAAGTGTTCGATATCTAATTAGCCGAGAGACAGCAGACTTAGGAAATAGTATACTAGCACATTTAAGGAGATAGTAGAAGCTAAATAAGGCTACATGCACGCCGATAGGTTTAAAAACATTCTTAAGGAGTTTCCGAAGGTACTTAATCCTATTAAGCCTCTTTATAGGAATATTCGAGTAATTTTGTTTCCTCTCTACTATAGTAAACTAGATACTAGGGCGCATATGTCTATAGAGGTACTCTATTCGAAAATTATCGAAGCTTTTAATGTTACGTTAGCTAACTTAGACGTATAATCTAGTGCTTAATCTTTACTTAAGATGTCCTCGTACCTATTATAGATATCTATTTATTATAGATCCTCGAGCTTATAGGCTAATCGCACATCGATATTCGATATAAAGTATATTATTCTTATTAGTAGATAGGTCTAAATCTAGTAGTAATAGCAGCGTGTATCGTTAGAGCTAGTAGATAACGCACCGAACTTTAATATACGTAGGACGTCCTTAGAGAAGGTCTTCTCGCACTGTTAAACAACGGAATTTAGGAATTAAGACACTCGCTATGTTATTTTATTTTCGAGACGCTCGGTATAGCCGTATACTCGTAAATAGTCGAGCCGTTAATTACTTAGTTAGGACATAGTAGTACCGGCGTTTTTAGAGTGTAACGGTCGTAGACCTTCTACCTTAAGTTTACTTAAGAGTAAAGTAAAGCTTATTCGATTATTACTACTAGTACCGGGTAATCTGTCTTTCCTTACTACTATAACTAGTAGTACGTCTTTAGGAAGATACTTATCGTCCGTGGAGTACGTGCTTACCCTAGTCGGCGCGGGCTTATCGGCTTCGTCTAGAATACCTATATTTTAAAACATACGATCCTAGGGAGATTTCGAGCCTAGCTTATTTACTACTCGTTTAGTATTCGCCGCAGATCCTATTAGTGTCTAGCGATTCTACGAAGGAAGACGAAGAAACGCTCTCTACGTAGAACTAAACTTAGGCTATATAGTACTTACTTAAATAGTAGTAAGCAAAAACAACTTTCTCGCGATAACATAAAATATTAATAGTTAGTTAATCCGTCCGCCTTATTTCTTAAGCTAATACTATATAGAACTATCCTAGCGAGTAGGATATCCGGCCTTAAAGCTCGCCGTATTATATAGGTCCCTCTTTACGGTTAGATGTACTAACGAACGATATATATCGACTCTAAGGAACGCGAGCCCCTAGCCTATTTTATCGCCGGTAATGCTTAATTTAAATATTTATAGCTATATATTAGTACCGCTACTAATACTAGAAAAGCTATTACGTTATATAGTATGCGACTCCGGCCTCTTACGCCTAGGGGTCGTCTAGTTCGGAGAGCGTCTAGATAAGGAGGGCCTAGTATATATAGATAGTTAGCTAGATTCTATGCCGCGTATTAATCTAATACTAGTTATAGGGACCTCGGCACGTGTCTTCCTAGCTATAGAGTACATCGATAGGGCGAGAGAATTAGGGGTATATATCGCCTATTTTAATATCGAACGCGATAAGGAACTCTTTAAGGGAGGAGATTAGTATGTTCCGGGTAATACTACAGTTACGCTACTACGGATTACTACAGAGATCTTAAGAGATTTCACCGCTTACGAGACTTAGATTAACCTTACTACGTACTTAATATATTATAATGTACCTTCTATTATCTCGTCCTCTTATTCCGATTCTTCTTATAGAATATCCGAACTACTCGCGCTTATCCTTATCTAATCGATTATCCCTATAATCTACTTATACCCTAATAAAACTTATTAATAGGTCTATTCGGGATGTTCCTATCTACCTACGTATAAGAAGGTAAACTGTAGTAAATGTACGGATAAGAAGTCGTAGTATAAGTATAGCCTAAACGTTTTCGCCGCGAGTACTATAATATAATAAGCTATTCCTATCGTAAGCCTAGACGACGCTTACCTATCGTCGACCTCCTTTCCGGCTCTACTACCTAGCCGTCGCTGTAGCGCGCGAACTCGGTTCGATACTCTTACCCGCCCTCGATAAGCTACTATATTTCTATAGAGGACACTTCTCGACTTCTTACTAAAGAGTATAGAACTAAAAGTACGGACAGTCTTAATAGCTAGAAGTTTCTATCGTTAGTAGGACTCTCGCCTTCGAAGGATAACTTTTTCTTTAGGCTTTCTATTATTTAATCGCTTAGTAGAGACGGGAGATAGCGGATGTGCTAGGATTCGTATTCTTTCGCGACCTACGCGAGGCGACTACTCCTATACTACACTATCCGCTCGGTAGTCGTCGCTTTTAAACGCAGTACTTATCTCGATAGTTTACATAGTCGACTATTACTTATTTAGCGGGAGTATCTCCTAGCGTACGCGTAGTATATATTAACATATAGCAGCGGGCCTAGCTACGCTAGGAAACCCTCGCGCGCGTAGACTATATAAAGCTAGACGGTACTACTCGGTAAGATAAGTTTAGTACTCGCTTATAACTAAGCCGTCGATTTCGAGTCGTTACATTAGACTTTTATAGTGCATAAAATCTAAAAGTAGTAGAGAACAAAGCTCCTAAGGTAGAGACTATAAGTTTAAACGGCTAGCGTAGAAGGGGCTGCTCTTAATCTAGAGGGAAACGTAAAGGCGTAATCCTTATCGCTCTCTCCTCTATAAACTCGTATATTACCCTACTACTCGAAATTCGGAGACTCTACTCTTATGCCTAACTACGACTTTTAGATAAGCGTTATCTAACACTACGTATCTCTCCCTCCCGTCGGTAGTAGGAGTCGCTTTACTTGTTTCGGAAAATTCGTAGTGAAATTTAGCAAAATCTCTAGCGACGAGGTCTAAAATTAGCGATATACTAGCGCTTTACTTAATAAGAACATCGGCCGTGTTCCGGAAGTGCAGGATTACTTTATAGTAGAAGGCCGCGACTATCTAGTTATAGACTTTATTATCGGCGAATACTATAGCATAATCGAGGACGAAGTATCTTTCGCCGTAGTCGCTTATTTAGTACGTTACCTACATAGTTTTACTAGCGATTACCTAGGATCTATCGAGAAAGGTAAGCTCTCGGGCGTACTATAGCTATAGAACGAAGAAACCCTATATATTACCTCTACTCTTAACTTCTAAGAATATATTAATTTACGACTACCCGGATCCTAGCGGGTCTCCTTCTACGAGACGCCGCTTATGCTTATATACGGCGATTTAGCCCCTCGAAACATTATATTTAGACCCGACGGCCTATAGCTTCTTAACTAGGAGTTTTTAGGTTATTACCTAAGAACTGTCGAATTTACTAGCCTATATTACGACTATGTAAGCAGTATAGATAACTTGTAATTTCGAGACGAGTTAGCCGAGAGATTATACGAGTTAAACCCGTTTACTACGATAGAACGAGAACAGATAGAACTTCTACTCGTCTTCTCGTTTAACTACGTTCGATATTCGTAGTAAGCTATCTACGGGAGTATAACAGTTATATATAGTAAAACCTACTTACGCGTATAGGACCTCTACTACTCTCGGCTCTAAGCTAGGAAAAAAACTAAGGCACTCTATATCTAACACATAGCCGCTCGAAGATTCTAGGTAGTTAAATACGATACTTAAGGAGGAAATTAAGCGAAGTTCTAAAAGCTGCCCTCTATTATAACTACGAATCGAAATGTAAATAGTTTAATTACTTACTATTACTCTCCCTTGCCCTAAGTAGCGCCTCGCCGGCAGCTATAGAAGTTTATAGTATACGCCGTTATGTAATTAGAGCAGTAACTTATATATTTGCCCCTTATAAGCCTTAGTAGTACTAAAGCCGCCTCGTAACTTTATCTCTAAGCGTAGACTAAGTCGCTCTCGCCCGATATTAGCTTTCCTAACGATCGTAGGTACCCTACTAGATTAAAATAGGCTAGGCTGCCTAACGCCGAGAGTACTAATATAATACGAAGCCGAATAAGGATAAAGCTAAGCCCGGAGTAACCTAACCGTAGCTTTCGTATACTATAAGAAGAACAATTCTAGAAAGCCGTTAGCGCTAGTTCTGTAGATTAGGGCTCGTTATCTTACTACTAGTACCTATAACCTATACTACTACTAGTAAATATAAAGTCCTAGAGGCCGCAGCTATATATAACGTTAATAGCTTACTATACCGTAAAGTTACCTATAACTTTAGGAGAGCGGGTATTAGTAATGTTAGTTACTACTCCTAGTAGAAATTATACTATTATTAACCGACTTTAGTAGTAGTCCCGGCTACGAATTTCTAAAGTACTATTAACGTCGTTTTTAGTATAAGTTATATTAATTTATACGGACTAGTCGTCTAGTAAGAGTAGGTATTAAGTAATATAATTATTACTAGCTTAGGTGTTACCTCTTAGTCCTATCGTATAGACTACGATTCGGATCCTAATAACGGGAGTATTCGTATCTTTATCGTTTATACGGATACTAGCATATCTATCCTCGAGTAATAACGAAACGCTTATAACGAAGATCGAGCCCGGATAGAGTAGTAGATAATAGCTAATAAGATACTAATAAGGCGAAAGAGCGAGCGATAAGACTCTTATACGTCCTAGACAGAAGAAACTACCTACTAATAATAACCTAAAAAGACTTAACAGTTAACTCTTTACTGCTATCCTTAATCTTAATATATCCTCTACTATTAGCTAATAGAGAGCCCTTAGTATAACTATATTATACGAATTGTATCGTGTCCCTTATCTAATAACAGCTTAAGTTCTCTTATAGCCTACTTCCGTATCTATATATCCCTAGTAGGCTACTAATTTATTACTATAAAGGCTATCCTATAATACCTATTCCGTAATAATATCGTTTAGCGAGAGATATTCGTTACGGGCTAACTACGTAGTAATAGTCCTTTCTTCTTTATCGTTATAAAGTATCCTTTCCCGCTACGGACCGCCCTACGATACTACGTTAAATAGACTAATAAGCTAACAGACATTTCGGCTCTTAAGTAGCGTAGTAATCTCTACTAGGAGCGGCTTTATAGGGACCGGGGTTAGGTTCGACGAGAATTCGTACGGTATAAATTCGTTATATTCGCTATAGTACTAGTATATATATAGGAAGATCTAACGTTTCCCGCATTACTCTATCTTATAGATATCCTCCCCTAGAAGATCGCGAGTATGTACTATTACGAAGTTAGGAGCTAAGTCGTAATACCTATAGAGGAGGCAGATACTAAAATCGACGTTTACGCTATGTCTGCAGAGGATATGTGCGACAGACTATAGTATCTCTAAGAAATCGACATATTCGGTAGCCTTTAGCTAATAGTCGATAGAGTAAAGTTAGTTATACTACTTATAGTAGTCGATCGCTAACAATTCGAGTATTCTAGATAGAGGGGTTACGAGAAATTTTCGGAGATTATATACTTAAGAAGTGCAGGAAATAAAGCTTATACGTTACTCTACATACTAACTATATAACTACTCGGGCCCGCGGTAATTACCTTTAATATACTCTTCGAACCTCCTAACCGCTATAACTACCTACTCTGCTAATTTAGTAGTATAAGTAAGCTGCTTTACTAACTCGATTAGCTCTAGAATACCCGAGTCCGATGTTATAGAGATATTAGACTTCGCCCGAGATATAGAAAAGAGGGACTTTTACAAAAAAAACCTAAAATTATAGTAGTACGTAAGACTAAAGAAAAATAGGCACGAAGATACGCTATAAGTAGGTAAGGTCGTAGATACGTAGGCCGAGGTACGTGTACGACACATCTCTATTTATATACTAGACTAATAGATAGATAGAACGTAGAACGAAGATAACGTAAGACGAGCTATAAAACATATATAGCGGGTAACGAAGCTAGCGAGTCGGTCTTTAGTATAGGCTTTTAGCGTCTATCGATTTAAAGCTCTCTCGGATGTTTAGCTACAACGCGTAGACCTAAGTATCGATAGCTAAACGCAGACATTAGTATATATAGCTCTTAAAGATCTAGGCCCTAGTAATAGCTTCTTCCTAGATCTGCGCGCTAGGTAAGATATTTATATCGATAGAATAGATAAAGTACTCGTTCCGCCGATAGGCGGCGGATTAGCGATACTCTTTTAGATCGACATCTAACTATAGTAAGCTAATCTACCTTATTAAATGTTATTCTCGATAGTTTCCTTATAAATGTTGCTATAGATTATCCCGCGTAAAGTATAAGTTCGTATAGCCTAGTAATTTACTAATGTAGTTAATCCTATAGACAAATTAGATAACGATCGATAATAGTCGATACGTTACTTACGGAATACTACCCCCGATTATGTAATCTACGAAAATAGGTACGAAGAGCGACGTCTACTAAATTAGTGTTTCCGGGACATCTATAAATTCTTATGTGCTAATAGAATCCTAGAATAAGCGAAGGCTGCTATCCTTTATATAGTAAAGCTAGTTAAAGAAACTCGGTAGTCGATTCTCTAATAGAAAATTAGTTCGCTATTATACTAAGTAACTATTTAACTTATAGAGGAGGAAAAGTTCGTAACCTCGAAGTCCCTAACTATAGACATAGAGAGTATAGATAAGTCTATTTATAAAACTATAAGTCTTAAGAAGATTATCGCTACGCCTAGCAGTTACGTTCCGTCCTATATATAAGCGTATAATCTCTAATATACTATCCTGCTCGTTCGATTAACGTAAAACGTAATATACTAATAGTATAAGAAATTTCTAGAAGTTAGCGAGCTTTAATGCGATCGATGCTACTAATCCTCTATACGTAGTAGCTAGTACGTAACCTTTTAGGCGATTAGGGATACTAGATCCTAATATTACCGGCTTACTAGGAACAACTAGGGACTAGTCGTCGATAGCTATAAGATAGGCTACGGCCTAACTATTACTTATAATATCGTAGATCCTTTGTTTTTTTAGCGACCTATACTAGTCTACCGCCTTCGGGGTCTCTACGATTAATGCATTTACGTTATCTCTCTATCGCGGATTCGTTATATATTATTTAATAGGGTTAAGGCTAATACTTCTAGGGTCGAGCATAATAAATTCTAGGTCCCGAGGGCGTTTAAGCCGCTTTTCGGAGGGCTACGTCGACGCTACGTCGCTTACCTCGTAAGGAAAGTCGTAAAGTACATCTAAGTAAATTTTAGAGGGCACTATAATGCTATTAGACGTTAGTTTCTGCCCTCTTAGTACGAGAATTTCTTATTTAAGATATAAGATATATTACTCGATAGAACTAGTAAAATTATTAAGACGTATACGTATCGTAGAATAATAGTAGGACGGGGAATAAACGAAGTAGAGGAGAACCTAGACTATAAGTAGAGTAGGTACGACGTACCTACTCTACATTCGCACTAGCTCTAATAAGCATGCTTACCTAAATCGAAAGGTGCCTTACGAGGTACTATTAGATACCTAACTAATCGACGAGCTCTTAAACCGGTAATCGTATGTACTTCTATATTAGTTATATAACATATCGGGCGATTCTTCCTCTTTATACTATACGGCGTTATAGTATATAAGGACATAGTTACCTTTAGCGGATTAAGTATCCTACTCCTAACGGACGCTATAGATAATCTTACCGCTCTTTAGAGTTATGTAGTAGCTCTCTATTATTTATACTTCGTTCCTACTTACTCTCGGTGCCTTTCCTACTCTAATTCGTAATAGCTACTAAGTATAGCGAAAAGTACTTTCTAGCTCTACCGCCGTTCTACGCGCCCTAGTATAGATAGCTTATACGTAAGCGGGCTTAGGTTTAGGCGCCTAGGTGCGTTACTAGCCCTCTACATAATTACATCGCTAACTAAGCCTAGTGTACTACTATAGCCTTTAGCCTAATTACTATTATTGCCTCCCTACAGAACTATATCGTAGCGGGTGTCGCTAAATAAGATTACGAGGAAACTACTTACTCGCGTATTACGTTATTCGCGGCTATCTTACTTAGCTAGGCATCTTTCGAGCTAAATACGGTCGTCCTCTATAGCTTCGGCGATTTTAGGATATAGTAGAAACTTACTATAATAGCGGGATTATATACATACGCCGTAAGTATTATATTAGTTAGCCTACTAATAACTTTATTAGTATGTAGCACGGTTCGATATCTTAAAGTTAATACTAACTAGAGAAGGCTTTTAAGCTCGTAGTACGTTACGTACCGACAGTAATCGTTAGTATCGTAGAGCTTAGCTTTACTATTATTATAGTATCGAAGACCTTAAGACTAAACGGCCCGATATCTCGGAAATAGTAGTAGACCTATCTATTTCTTTTCCGCTATATATAAGTACACTATTAGTAGGATTAGTATCGCTCTAACGGCGCTTAGTAACCTAATTCTCATATAGAGCTAGACGGCGCTACTCGATAAGAAAAGCGCCCTCGCCGTCTTTACTCTCTAGTATCTATAACTGTTTATCCTTGTCTTACTGCTACGCTATAGTCTAACTCTATTAGCGTACTATAAACGCTAGAATCGGCGGTAGACAAGATATTAGGCACCTTTAAGGAATACAGACAGTACGTTATCGGGATAATCGTAGAGTAGGGTTATGTCCTACGTAAGCCGATCCGAAGACGGCGTTACTTCTACAAGTACTTTATACCCCGCTAGTATTAGGCTACTATCTAGTTCTTACTACCGCTAGTGTTATATACCGATTAGAGTACTAGTAGACACATAATTTTTTCACGTTAAAAGTAGTATAGCTAGTATAGTTAGTAGAGCATTTACTATTACTACTAGGATACTTAATATCCGTAAACATAAGCTGTTCTAGTAAAAATTAAGTTACGGATATCGATAGCGGCGTAACTAACGAAGTTTATTATTAGTAGTTTAGTCGCTTATACTCCTACGTATTATCCTATGTAGCCTATTTTATCTCTAACGTTATATACCCCGTACGATTTTAGAAGTTACTTAAGATAGGTAAAAGAGATCCTATAACGTACTATAAAGCTAGGTCTTAGGTCGCTCTAGAGCTACAGTATTCTATTAACGTCTATCTTCGTTCCGAGTTAGCTTCTCTAAGTTAACTACCTAATAACATATAATATAGAGACGTCTCGCGTACCGCCGTTAGTCCGAGTCTTATTCGAACCCCCGATAGCGACCGTATAAGGGACTAATACTTAGTAGTAATACTTTAAATCCGAAATCCTAGAGAAATTAGACTCCTACCCTAAAGTAGCTAGTACATTCGACTAGATAGAGGTATAAGGTCGCGGCACGTTTACTCCCGCTAGTCGTTACGACCGGGCGCAGATTCCCCGAGTAATTAATATTTTATATAGGCTTCTATAAAGCAAAGGGTTTATAATAACCTATAATAACTTAGGTATCCGATTCCGTCTAGCGATAGACGTAACGCTAGTAGTAAGTAGCTACTACGAATCGAGTAAAGTATTACTAACTTCTATCTTCGTAGACATAAGACCCTAGACTATAGGTGTTAGATCCTCGATATAATCGGTATAGGCGCTTAGAAGGCGGAGTCTAGGTTTAGGCACTATAATTATGTGCGCCGTTCTAAGAAGGAACTAGTTCGTATTTAAGTAAGAGATACTTCTAGAACATATTACGGATAACTGTACTCTCTAGATAGCTATACGTTAAACAAATTCTTCGATACAGCACTATCTCGAGAAAGTTCGATACTATATGTACTTTAAAATCTTCCGATACTTAGGGGCTGTCCGTAAGTAGTACTCTTCCTCTCCTAATATAAATGTTATAACAATAGCAAAAGAGTATAAACTCTAAGAGGTAGACACTACAGCCGGCTTATAATCTATAGAGGTCTTTTTAGGGTGTACTACGTTACCTAAGTGTCTACTTATCTCCTAGTCCGTCGAAAAGGTTTAATCTACGAGGCAGAAAGTACGGTTTAAGTATTAGTCTAACTACCTTAGTATATATATTACTATAGCCTAATTTCTACGAGAAGGTTATATCTCTTTAGTACTTTACGTATTATAGCCTAAACATTTATATTATAGAGATACCGCTAGAGGCTATTTAGAAAGACGAGGTATCTATTCGCCTAGAAATTAGGAATTATATAGCTTAGTTAAAGAGCTTAGAGTATATCTATAGATATTGCAGCGACGACGACTATCTACGACACTAGATCCCGAGCGTAGAGTTTACTATATCGAAACTTTACGATATACTCGAGATAACGCATCTTATCGCCCTAATACGAGCTGAAATTCATATACTCGTAAGTATAAACTCTATCGCAAATAGGATTTACCCTAGACGACTATACGGTCTACTAAACGAAACTACTCTAAGCTCTAGCGTTAATAAGGCTAAATAAGGTATATTATAAAGGTATAGTCGCACTCGTATTTATAAAACCGCCGGGCTACTAATATCCTAAAGTAGTCGTAATATAAGTATAAAATTAACGTATGCTAAGTAAACATACTTTATTAGAAGACTGTTAATCTATAATAATCGTTCGGTCCTAATATAGGTAATTATCCGGTCTACTATCGCTCCGTAGGCTTCTATACCGCTAAGAATTACTCGTCCCTCCCTTACGGCTGTATTAGAAGGCTACTTTACATAGTCGTTAAAACGAACGCTATAGATCTACTCCTTTACGAACGTCTCGCGCTACGATTTAAACTCGGCCTAGGTTATATCTAACGTTACGATTTCTTCCTTATCCTATATTATAGCTAAGTACGTAGACTCCCGTAAAGTATCTTACGGGCATAGAAGATACGGATATAGACGGGTCTACAGAGATACTAGTAGCGACTCCTATATAATAGCGGTACGTAGAAAGAATGCTCCTCGAGTAGATACTAAATACGTTATAATAGAATACCTCGTAATAATTAGTATCTAATGTATTTCGAATCGTCGTTAATATACTTATATCTAAAAGTTTACCTAAACCTCGCTTACTAGGCTTACTCTTCGTAGCAGCCTCTATTTCTCTAGGCCCTACTACTTAAGAAATATATACACGTCTACGAAGCAGTACGCGTAACTAGTCTTAATTATCTCTAGACCGTGTACGTCGATAGGGAGTAGTACATTATTAACACGCAGTTCGGCGACATCGCCGTAGTCTAGCATCTCTAGGTGAAGATTAATACTATTTTCCGGTCTAATTAAGCAGAGAATAAGGTAGCTCGTATATAGAATAAAGATCCGATTAAGCTATATTTACTAGATATTAAGATCGATGTTACTACTGCACGGTAAGAACGAGGACATAGCTATAAGTTTAGCTACCGGGCTTATCTAGTAGTAAGAGTATAGTAGAATATAAGCTAACGTCGCTAGGTGTAGTTATAACGCCGTAATAACTATCTACGATCGCGGGACCGTATAATTATCCTTTTTAGATAAGACTCTAAGCTAATGCGTTTCGGAGGGATACCTTCCTATTTCGGTGTTAGACAAAAGTGTTTTTAGAACGTCTCGAGAATAGATATTATCTATTAGCCTTAATTATCGGATTAGATATAAACGTAGTAGTAACTATATAGTCGAAGTTAGACCGATAATTACGATTTCCTCCGAGGCCTTAAAGATTACCTTTACCTCGATAACCGCCGCTTCGCTAGTTCTATTCGACTATCCTTCTACCGGGTAATAATGTAGAACTTAACCGACGAACTAGCGTAGGCGCGGAGCTAGAGTAAGCGAACACTAGAGATGTTATATAGTAAAGGTCCCTACTACGATTACTATAGTTTACACTTAGTAGACAGCGACTAGTATTAATTACTACTGTCTATAACCCGCCTCGGTAGTATAGTGTACGAGAGATTATCGAACAAATAACATCCTTAGGGGTATTAGCGCCGGACTACTATATAGTACTACCGGACGTTATATAACGCTTAGGAGGTCGTCGTCGACGTTAGTTAGCTAAATAGAGTCTAGTATATAGAGTAGGTACTTTGCGGTATCTAGTTACTTCTACTAAGATATAAAAAGGCTATAGTCTAACTATAGGATACTACTAAGAAGACTTACGCTTTACGTAAGTAGGATTTAGTTACTTATAAGGTAGTAACCTACTAGGCGTTTAGTCTTATAGTAATGTCGCCTAGCGAAGTAGCTTAGCTCGACGAGGATAGCCTTCTACTTATATCGACCCTAGGCCGAGGTAACTATTAAACCTAGGTAGGCGAAGTACGTACTATACGGCTCTAGGTACGCGGCGACGTAGCTAAATTCGCACTAGTCTTATTTACTATAGCACTAGATTATGTTATAGCGAAAGCGTTTCGTAACTAGGGAGTAGAGGAGGAAGTAGTAGTGTATGTCGATGTTAAAACCCCCTCGATAAATGTTATCTACCTAGGTCGACGCGATAGGAACCGCGTCGAGCTGTCCGTCCCGAAGACTTCCTTATAGGTAGTCCGTAGAGGATATTTAGTAATCCTACTTAAAGAAGACTAGTCCCTTAACGAGAGTAATTACGAAGCCGGGATAATCGTAGGAGTACGGATACGGTAAATGTTCGCAGATAATACTAAACTAATTTAGCTTTACGACGCGAGCGGTTTTTAAAGCGCTTTTCTCGACCGGGATTATCTAGTTATCCTATTCTATTATAACCTTCGACATTCTATCCGTATGTTTAAGCCCGCTAACAGATAGTCGGAAGTAGCGACGCGATATCTACCTACTAGCGAGGTAATATCGATTACGATACTAGACTATTTCGCCGGCGAGATAGATAGTACGCTTCTACTAATGTCGTAAGGCCCGCTTACGCCTCCGACGTTTTAGACGAGTACCGGCCCTAAAGGCGCATTTAAGTTATTACGTTAAGCTCCGACGACCTTTAGTACGGCCGGATATAGTCTTTCCTACTACTATATAATAAATACTAAAGGGGAATCGATCCTATATATTCTAGTCGGCCCTCTAGGCGTAACAGCCGAGTAGCCTATATATCTTATATTTTACAGTCCCGATATAAAACTAGGCTATAGTACGACTCTTAGGCAGCGGTAGCTCGAACCTAGCGGAGCTATTATCTTCGTACCGAGTAACTACTTAGATACTATCTCGTCTATTACAGACGTAACGTATATCGTTATAGACCTCGTTATAAACGACGTAACTATCCTAGACCGAGTCGTAGTATTAGGTGCGTTCGAGTATAGCGTAGCCTTAATAGAGATGTATCCCGCCTCTAAAGGTATCTTCGTAGCGTTCGGTTCGTATAATCCTCGTTAGAGTAGCTCGGAAGCATTTCGTAGTGCTAGTAGCTATATTTAGGGATATAAAGGCGTATAGTAACATTATCTTCTAGTCGGCTATAATAACTTAAGCGACCCGCTCGACACGTATAGGGCGAGACGGCTAAGTAAGATACTATAGAGGTTTAAGTATTATATTAACTACTACGAGTCGGGCATAGATAAATCTAGCGGCCTCGAAGATCCGGATTTTTTGCTTACCCTTTAACTAGAATTTTTTAGCTAAAAGATAGGCTAGGTTCGAGAGACAGTACCGGTATTACCGTGTTTATTTATATAGACTAGCGTTATTAAAGGATGTAGGGGTATTAGATTAAAAAATAAGCGTACTAGGGAGATAGTAGAAGTACATAGAAGCAGGAAGAATAAGCGTAGCCTATTAGGCTTTAATCCTAGCCTCCTAGCTACAAAAGTATAAGCGAGAACATCTACTCGCTTTTAATCGGCACTCTTATAATGTAATCGTCTCTCGCATTTTCGTCTTAAGATCCGTTATAGTAATAGTTCTAGATAACAGATTACACGATATTATATAGGGTCTATTAATACGAATTAACTACAGACGTAGGAACCCGAACATACGTAAATACTAAGCTCTTACGTAGTATAAAGCTTCCGCTACGAGGAGTACGAGGATAGTATACTTCGAATATATAGGCTATATGTAGCCTACTTAACTCGTAAGTAACATTAACCGCCGTAGTTAGATCGTATAAAGATCTAAGAGTATAGTTAAGAGTAAGACGTAGCCGAGTTTAACGGCTCTAGGAATAAAGAATAAGAAAGGCTCTCTTCGTACTACCCGCTAGTACTTTAGGCCCGTTACTTAAGACTTTTACACTCGATATATATCCTCTCCTAGCTATCTTAATAGCTATATCTTCCGTAATAGACACTACTTAATTATAATCTACGAATATAGCTAGTTCTATATAGCTACCGGTAGCGACTCTTAGCGAGACTACTAAGCTATTTAAATAACTACTAGCTGCAGTAAAGGTTATCTCGGACCCTAAGAACGTTATAGGGGCTACAGTAGACCCTAAGTAAAGATAGGCAGTAAAGGATAAAGAAAAGGATAAGGCGACTCTATAACCTCGATATAAGGTAGTTAACGAAGCGTAAGTCTTAGCGCCGCTAAAGTTACGCGTAGAGTCTAGTATTAATCGATAACTAACTTCTATTAGGTAGTACTCGATAGAGTATAAATATAAGATTATTAAGAGCCCTATCGAGGCTATCGTTAACGCCGACTCGATTCTATTCGTATTCGTTATCCGTATCCGCTCTAGTAAGTCTACTAGACGATTCTTAAATAGTAGAATAGGCTAATCGCGCTACTGCAGATAAAGGAACCGGAAACTCGACTACTTACATCGATGTTAAGTCTACGGAGCTTCGGAAGGCTCTTTAGATAGTCGTTAGAGATATTATTAGATTATCTCTAAAGGATGTAGAGCTATCCGTAGGCAGTCCGATAGGTATAAGCTTTCGAACGATTTATTAACGCCTCTTAGATTTAACGAAATATATTATACTACTATCTCGGAAGGCTCGAAACGTTCGTAAGGTCGGAGGCCTATTATAGTTCGAAGGCCTATATAGAAATCTTAATTAACTACTTATAGGACGTATTTTACGAAGTTAAGTAAAGCCTTACTAAGCTTAGAGGAGAAATTACGTATAATCTTTTATAAACGCTCTTTAAACCCGACGACATTATTTTTACTAGGTGTCCGGGAACGAAGGTGCCGAGATACCTTAAGGTCTCCTTTTCTAAAGAGCGATAGACGATGCGCGGGTTAGTCTATTTCTACGTAGAAGGACGCTACTTAGACTTTAATAGTTACCTTTTCGGCGAGTCTCGAGTTATAGTCTCTCTAGAGAAGTTCCGTAGAACTAAAAACATACCTTTACTCGAAGCTTTCCCTCTACGCTATTACCCTAGGCGCGAAGCCGTTATTTAGTAACTAGTCTTATACAGTCGGAAGTTCGTCGAACTCGTAGGATACTACTATCGCGAATACTACGGACTAGCTTTCCTTATATATAAAGAAGGGCCCTTACCTATTTAGGTAGATAGCCGTATTACTGTCGATACCGAGTTATTCTATTAATAGAACCCGGCTTATATAGGACCGAATATCGATTAGCCTATACGAGAGTATATAAACGACCTTACCGCTTAGGGTACGGTCGAGGTGTCCGAGCCCGTAAATACGGTAAAGAGTACTAGTATTAATCCTACTAACCTTATAGAGGGCGAGTTACTTATATATAGCCCTATAGTATTCGGTTTTAGCTATGCCGATAAGTTATAGTATACGTCTTTTGCTTTACCGTTAAGTAAACGTTAACCTTATATAGTTAAAATTACTATTAGCGGTATCTCTAACATCGAATAGGACGAATGCGCTTAGGATAACCTCGTACTTAGGAAGAGGTCGAAAGATATTATCCTCGCTCTTATATCGGCACACTTAGATAATAGTACTCGATAATCGGTTAGTATTACTCGATATCGAGGGTAGGGGCTAAATATATTACTATAGTATACTACTAGCGTATATGCACTAATAGGTACTAACTCGGACATAGTAGACTACTAGGCGTAGGTAAGACTTTAACCGCTAAAAGCTTAGCTAAACATCTTCGGCGGCCGCTCTATCTAGTAAGAATGTTTAGTCGATAGGTATTTACGTATACTAACGGGTATAGGTCTCTACTAGTAAACTTAGTACAGAGCCGAAGAAGTTAGAGGACTGCCTAAAGATGTTATTTTAACTAGCGCGTAGCTAGAACGTAATCCTGTTATTAGACGAAGCTAACGTGTACTTAGAGTAGCGTATACCTAAGAACCTAGCTCGGAATACCCTTATCTCCGTATTCTTACGCGAACTCGAGTTCTTTAGTAGTTTTCTAATTCTAATAACAAATCGTGTCGATAACTTTAACACGGCGATCCTTAATAGACTCTACTAGAAGAGGCGCTATAGCGAGATCGATAAGAGATATAGGGCCGATATCTAGAAGAAGGTCCTTAATAAGGTCGAAACGAAGGGTACTAAAATTAAGCTAAGAAAAGACGAGCTCGAAGAGCTTGTCTAAAGCCCTATAAATAGATACTAGGTTTATGTATTCGGTAGGAGCTATACTTCTTATCTACTAAACATTTGCGCTATAGATTACTAATTAAGTATCGACAGTATGTACTCTAGTACGTAATAAGAGTAAGCCCCTCTCGGTCTCCTATCTCTAGATCGTTATTAGTGTAGAGAAGGGGTTTAAACGGGACTTCACTAATACTAACCGACTAGATTCGGTGTTTAAATAATATAGGCCGAGCTTTATACTTCGACCTATACTACGGTCTAAGGGCTTTTAGTACATTTTACTAACTAACGGAAGTCGCTTATTTAAATAGTAGTCTACAGACTGCGCATAATAGTAAGTTCGGGTAGCTATTTACGGAGAAGCTAAATTGTTTATAAATAACTTAGCTTTAAGTTAAGGTGTTAGGTAAAGAAATGTAACGTATACTTTCTTTATAGACTTTAACTATAGTATATAAACGAAGTAGAACACTAGAATAGCGGCGTTTAATATATAGAACACTGTACTCTCGTGCAGATAGCTCTAGCTTTATATACTTAGACCCCCGACGCTATAGAATTACGAGTAGGATATAGCGGCGGTAGCTCCGATCCCTATACCCTATATAATATCCTTTATACGTATTACGTCCGTACGCCGTTTATATTACTAAACCTAATAGAATTTTATAAGGACGCTATATACCCTAAGCCTAGGCTATCTATCGTACCGAAGCCGTAATATATATATACGAAGGCCTAGATAGATCTAGACATAGCGCGTAAGATTAGAGCCGAGCTCGAGGGGCTTCTATATCCTTTAAATTAGACGGAACCTATAATCCGCCTAAGCGTCGAGTCCGAGCTAATTTAGGAAGCGACTAAGACGTTCCGATAGGTAAAGTTAGTAGCCGTTCCCGGATTTACTATAATTAAGCTTATTCTAGGACGTACGCACCTAAGATAGCGTAGACATTACGTTTACCCGACCTATTAAGTTTAAGACCGGCACACTAAAGATAGAAAGAGTAGGAAATAGGCTAGATCGCGGGTTAGTCTGTCTTAGCGAGACGTACGAGCTACCTAATAGTGTAAGAGGTAAGATCGGATACGAGTATTAGTAGAAAACGGACGAACGTATAGAATAGATAGTTAAAGGAGGGGACTTCTGTCTACTTTTCTTATATAAAGAGACTAGACGGTCGTCCGGCTAAGTAAATTATACAGCGTCTAGAGGAGGTGTACTATAATAGTCCTAGGTTAGCTAAGTGTTTATAGCTAAGTTAACCCTAAAGATATCCTCTTCCGGTTAAAGCTAAGGTCTTTCGGCTAATTCTACCGCGTTAGTAGCCTCTACGAGAGCCGTTAGACTATTATACTCGCTTAGCGTACTCTGCAGAGTCCGTACTAAGACTGTTTATTCGCGTATTAGCTCTTCGGGGTCCCCTCCTATCCTATAATATTCCTCGTAGACGAAATCGCGGGCCTAGAGCCCCTAGCGTTTAGCTTACTCTGCGAATAGTAGGACATCTAAAGTGTTAATATGTTCTTTAGAGAGTCGCTCCTCCTATCTACGTAAGAGTTAGTCGCCCGCTTACTCTAACGTGTCGTACGCGACCTATAACGTCTTTCCCGCTCCTAGGGTATAGATTACTCCGGGACCTAGCCTCTATAGAAGGAGTTCGTACTTTAAGCTATCTTAGTAGTACTAGCGGACCTACTCTAACGAAAGCCCCGTCTCCCGGGTATACTATTCTTTCGCGGCGGTATACTTATTCGTAGGGTTATAGGTCCGTATAAGTACCTATACCTTATATCGGACTAAGAGTAAAAGAACACGTCGATTACGGGAGGCATAGAAGCTATTTAGTTTACTCTATTTAATGCTTTCTACTAATCTTCGCCCTCGTTTACCTATATCCGCCTTTACTAGAAGCGTTACTTACGCTGTACTTAGGCTGTTAAGTTCGGAGGCTTTAGTAGTAAGGAGATGTAGTGCCGCTGTAGATAGGCCGTTTTCTACCTTTTACTTAAGAGTTCTTCTAGGGGCCTTACCTGTTCTAGCTTATCGCGGAGCTTCGTATTCGGTAACGTAGGTTTTAATAAGGTTAAATAGGTCCTTATTAGAGTCGTAGATAGAGCGGATAGCTCGGCGTACTATAGCATAGTATTCCTAGATCTAAATAAGTCTTTTTTTTACTACGTAGTATAATTAGGGATACTATACCTTAGAGATTTCTACAGTAGCTATAATCTATTAGAAGGTCGATACTCGGGTAAAATACTAGTAAGACGAAGAGTCGCTAGAGGATGCACTCGCGACCGGTCGTAGATATATCTTAGTACGACCGTAGCCTCCCGCCTATCTAACCTAAGCTATCGCGAGGCGATCTTTACCTCTAATACGCAGACGCGAGGCGCCTAGTTAAGCTTAGACGACTCGGCTCGAGGACTACTTAATATTAAAGTATAGTACTATAATAGCCTAGATCTCGACTAACATAGATAAGAACAGTAGCGTAACAGATTTAATCGCTATAGGTCCGTCGCTCGGGATAGCGATGTAGCGGTAAAAGGATTCTAATAATAGTTCCGCCCTTAATTATACCCTAGCTCTACTTTTAGACGGTAGTGCTCCTCGATTTCCTAGTCCGATATACTTATTGTATCTAATGTAGGAGGATATCTATAGACTCGTTAAATATATAATTACTTCTAATTACCTAGGACGACATCTAGGCTCTAGCTTCTTTAGTAGGCCCCCTTCTAACGAAGGACTTAACTTCTCGCTAACATTTTAGGTCCCTTCTATCCTCTATACCGCGCTATAGTCTGTTATAATCTCTACCTAGTAGGACAGTCTATATACGAGCCGGTAGCTTCTTTATACTAGTCGGGTCCTCCTATAGGTAGCTTTATCGTGTACTTAACTGTCGTAAGCCTCTTTATATAATCGATTTAGGTAGGACGGTAGACGATTAAATACTAGCCTACTACTAAACGCTTCGCTTAGTCTTCTCGTAACTGTCGTCGTATCCTTACCGCCCCTAGATAAGGTTAGTAGATTACCGAACGATTTAAATCTAATTTACTTATTCGATTTAGATCCGGACTACATACGCGAACATTTTAATCGTAGCCGTAGCCTATAACGAGGCCTCTCCCGCGATAATCCTAATCTATCTTACTTTTAAAGCCGCACGTAGCGGGAAAGGTGCGTATCGTATTAAATTATTAGTCCTTTAGTCTATCCGCCTATTATAAGTGTCCTATGTCTATAACTAGTATAAACTTATACAGTTAGGGCATTTATTCTAGTAGTATTACTTAGGGCCTTTTACTAGCGGATTATTTAGCTATAGTAGTCTATCTAGATTTACCTCTATTAGTAGAGCTTTCTTTTCGTATACTCTATCGTTACTCGTAGACTAGGCTCCGCATCGGCGGTAATATAGCTACTTCGATAGAAACGAAGCATAGCGTTTAAGCGGTCGAACACTATATAACTATCTATTCGGAATATATATAGGTCTTCTACAGCCCTTACTCCGCCTCCCTACGACCTAATACTAGAAGATACTAGTAGGACCGTTACTCTTAAGTAGACTATACCGAATATAGGCATAAGTGCCTCGGGCGATAGCGTTACTTAACTCGAGCTATACGCGATTATAGATATCGAGACTACTCGAGCTCGGAGATAGGTTCTAGAGGCCTCCGCTCGGGAGAGTATCGTTCCTAGATCGGACTACGCTAATAGCGACAGTATTATTAGCGTCGTGCTTTTAGGCGTAAAGCGTACAACAGAGTCGGAGTATACCCGCTAGTATTACCTTACGAAACCCGAGGACATAACGATTAACTCGTCGATCGGCCCGAGTGATTTTTAGTCTTAGTACGGAGAGATCTCGGAGATAATTAAGCTAGAGCGCTACTAGTATATAAGATATCTCCTAGCGTAGAGCCCCTACGAGCAGATCCTAGAGCTCTAGAGAAGAATAATATAGATAAAAATTAGGACGAGACTATAGGAATTAAACACGATAGACGACTTTACCTAGGATAGAGATATATGTACAAATTCGTCCTAAGATTACACCCGTTATACGTACGTTAATTCTCGCTATGCCTAATACTAGGCTATCTAGACACCGTAGTAAAGTCTAATAACGAGTGTCTATTATCTAGGGAAAATAAAACCTTTCCTGCAGTTATGCTTAATTAGTATAAGAGTACATACTCTAGTAATAAGACGTCGGGACATCTAAGTAATTCCCCCTTTTCCTTTAATTATAGCACTAATAGAACACTTCGTACTGCTAGCTCTATATCCTTATAGCGAAGATAGCCTTCTATATCCGACATAAATCCTTTAAAGCTAGGTGCCTAATTATACTTATATCTCGTCTACATAGGGCTAAGAAAGGATCCTACTATCTACTTTATTAACGGCGTAGAGGACTTATAGCAGTACGCGATACGTAAAGACCTCGAAGTACCTCGAGTCGACCCGTCTCCTCTTAAGTTCGTAGCCGGATACCGCCTCTATTACTCTCTAACGGATAATGTACGCGTTATTATACTCTATAAGGTCGCTTATAGTCTACGGTGTAAGCTTAAAGGTTACTGTCCTAGTAGCCCTACGTCCGTCGTAATATATCTCGACCTAGACTATAGTAATGTATACTTTTACTATAATATACGATCGCGCGGATCCTAGGCTAGATAACGGTTCTAGCCTAGTTATTGTCTATTCGGCAGTTTTAGATTCTAGGAGTATATATATAGCTTACTCGTAGGTCTTACGAGATTAGTAACCTTTAGGAACGACCTTAAAGCTCCGAAGCCTCGCCCTTAGTCTATTTAGAATGTCGTTAGTAACGATAATTAGGCCGTAATGCCCGATACTATACTATAACGGTTTAGGGAGAAGTACGGCCTTTCGCTATTACCCTATAGCGTTCGAGATAGCCCCTAGCCCTATAGTTACGCTTTAGTCGGTCGTCTATCGTGTTCGATATATAGTTAATTACGTGCTCCGCGTTTACCTAGGACTTATTACAGCGTACCGTATAGTTAGCGCTAATGCCTATGTAGCGCTTAGGCGCCTACTATCTAGTATTACTAACTATAAGCGGCCGAGTCTTAGTTATATAAAGGTCCGCTGTTCTAGTAGCTAAGTTACCCGACTATAGATTCTACGGTTCGAGATCCTTAAAGCCTATAAAGTAGGTAGATTGCGCTACGGCGCTCTTAGGTATAGTATCGCCGATTTAGGGGATACCGACGAAGGCGTCTAGCTAACCGTCTACGAGTAACGTAACAGGCTAGCTCTATATATCGTCGTATTCGTCTATAGACGACATAGGGTAAGATTCTATATAATTAAAAGGACACTGTACCGATACTTAAGGGCTACGCTTAAATATAGTCTATATTCTAGTTAAGGATCCTAATAGTCCGAGTTTACATATTATATAGCTACTTAAGGCTGTTAACGACGGCTAAGGCTATATCGAAGCGATCTCGCCTTAGCTGTATCTCTATACGACTACTAAGTATTACGTCTTACTCTTCTACCTAAGAACCTCTATAACCGTTCCTACGACTAGTACGCTTACTTAAACGACGCTATTAACTACCGCTATATACTATCTTCCTATTATAGGGTTATACCGATAGTGCTAGGTCTCGGGACGATATATAAGCCTATAGATTAAGATTCCTAGGTCTTATAATAGAGTAGTCGTAGAGTAGCTCGATAACTATACTATTAAGTCCTAGATAGAAGAGCATATAAATAGATACTCGGGGTATAAGACTAGAAGCCTACTACTAGGTGCGGCTAAAAGGTCGATCTATTTCCTCCCTACTTAAATAGTTTAAGATTAATAGAAGTATTATAAAGCCGTAGGAATTACTCGGTAATTATAATCTAGTTAATATATTAGCGATGCTTTTATATTAAATATCGGTCCTATACTACTCTACTTTTTAAAGTACGTTATCCTTTTATCTCTTATAAAAGCGAGTCTAATAAGGAGCGAGGGGTACGAAAGAGTATCTCTAATACTATTAAGATCGGGCTAGAAGAAGTGTATTTACTACTAGGTCTGTTCCTAATCTGTTATTATCTCTTTAGCTTCTCTACTAACCTCGGCTAGCTTACGCCTAGCTACTTCTTCGTTTCGGACATAATCGATAACTTTATCGAAGAATAAAGTGTAGTCTTTAAAGTTATAGGCGCTTAGTCGAGCTATACCTTCGTATAAATAGGAAGGTAAGATCTTAAGCTTACGCATAATCTTAAGAGGCACGTATTCGTAGATACTTCTAGAAGGCTAGCGCTAGGCGCACGTGCCGCTTTATACTTAACGCCTCGGTTACGTTATATCTAAGATCCTCCGAAGTAAGTACTGCTTTTAGCTATACCTTCTAGATCGTAAGGCCTTTTCTAGACGTACCTACTACGATATATAGTACTATAGCCGTAGCTTTAACTTACGGAAGAACCTATATTATTATATATATACTAGAACCGTATTAGATCCGAAGTAAGAATAGCCGCCTCTATTCGAGGTAGTAGAGATCTAATAAGCTACAGCGGAAGTATAAGAACTACTATAACGGGTCGATCTACTACTAATACGAAGCCCTAACGTTCTTATAGGATCGAGGACATAATAGATATAGGAAGCGTCGCCGACTATATAGTCGGAATAGTACGTCTAAGGAAATAATGTTAAGTTATAGACCTATCTATATACGATACTTAGCGTAAAACTCGGTAATAGTAGTGTCTACGTATCCTAGGAGACTTATAGTAGGCTCCTAGGTATCTTTCTACTTAACTCTATAAAAAACTTTACTATACTTACGACTATATTTAACGACGCGGTCGACGGCCTACGTCGGCTACTCTTACTCTCGTAGATCTAGTAAGGTCGATTTAACGTAAGACTAAGATAGCGGAGGGCTAGAATTAAGGCCCTAGCTATGTCTCTAGCGACTCGGTTAGGATAGCGCTAGCGTAGTTATAGGCGAGTACGTAGCGACGGCCCGCCTACTAGGACGTATTAAGCGATAATTATCGTTACTGTAGCGTTTACGAGCTTTACGGTGCCTTAGTAATTCGTCTTTCGCCTATAGAATACATATTAGTACTATTAGAGGCACGAGAATCGATATCTTACCTCGCGTAGAATCTCGACTTCTTTACTAGTAATGTTGTAATCGTCGATATATCTATACTTAATATATATTCGCTTTCGCCTATTTTTGCTTCTATAGCTACAGAACGAGCTTCCTAGTAAATTATACGGTCTTTCGGAACGTCTTATAGAGTCTACTCGGAAGTTATAGTCGTCTTACCTATATAACAGAGACTAGACTAAAAGAGGACTATAACGTCTCCTACTAGGCACGAAGGGTACGTCCTCGTCCTTATCCTCGTTAGTAGTAGGACATACTAGTAGGACCGAATTTAATAGCTTAGGCCTACTTATACCTAGTTCTAACTTATTCTACTAAAAGTCTTAATAATATAACTTCTTAGCTATATCGACCTATTCTACGGAAGGGGTTTCTTCGCCTTCGACTACTAGAGATAGAATATTAGTTAAGTCTACGTCCTAGCTATATAGTATTAGTCTATACTTCTTCTGTAGCGTCTATTGTAGTAGCTACTATAGAGATATACTTACTAGGCATATATAGTATTAGATAGTCCTTCTTACGACCCTTAGAGGCCTATCTCGATTACCGTACTAGTTAGGCGTAGCTCTTTCCGCGACGCTGCCTATAACTCTACGACTAGGAGCGTTACCCGAGTCGGTAAGAGGACGGAACTAGGGGCATTTTTACTCGCTATAGGTTCGATGTTGTCCGAGAGATTCCTATAGTCGTTCGATATAAAGTCGATTATCGCCGGTCCTCGATAGTCGAATACTAATAGTAAGCTAGGCGTCGCTAGTTTAAGCCTAGCGTTAACTACGAATTCTACTATCGATACTCGTAATTCGGTACCCTATAGTTCGGCGCTCCGCTAAATAGTATTAATCTCTATAGAATTAGACGGCCTATACTACGATAAGCCCGAATATATATCGACGTCTACTGCTAATAGGTCTATCGTAAGACCTAGGTCTAATATAGGAGAGGCGCGGACATTCTGTACGTTAGGCTTAGGTAAAGACTAACTATTATACGTAACCCCGCCGAGATTAAATAACTCTAGTAGCTCGGGCTAGTCGAGTAATATATACTAACATCCGCTACGCGAGGTCTAACTAGTAACTATAAACTCCTCGTTACGGCCCTAGTAAGCGTACTAGTCGATCTGCGATAAGCCTAACTCTATAGTAATACCTACAGAACACGTACGTTAGTCTATTATTACGAACATCTCTCGGAACTAGAAGACTCGAACATCTATCTAAGCCTACTCTCGAGTTAGTACTACTAGCCGACGTAAGCTATCCGCCTTTAGACGGTGCTGTAGGCCTCGAAGCGGGATCCTCTATAAGTATCGTTACTGCTAGTTAAAATTTCTTTCTCGAAGTAGGCGGTTCTTTATAGACAACTATATTGTCGAGTTATATAGGCCCTCTAGTGAGGAACGAAGTCGCCATCGTCTCTATAGACATGCCGGTGGGCACACTAAAACTAAGCAATCGGATTAATAGCGCGAAATAATGAAGCAAGTTCAGGCGCTCGATGGACCCGATTCTCTAGCGCAGAGTTGGCGAATCGTGCGTATAAAGGCGAGTCAGGTTGTTCAGGGAAGGTGAGAACGAGGCGACGGACGGTGGAATGCAGCGAGGTCAATCTTGGGGTGGGGATCGAGGATACTACCCGCAGCAGTCTTAGCTCCATCCCGTGCGGCTGATACACAGCGAGTGTCCTTCACCGGCGCGTCGATAATGAAGGGTTGCGCGTACAGCGGCGGAGACCGTAACCTCTAGTAGACTGTGTCAATCTCATCATGCCGTCGCTTCCCACCCGATTTGGAGCATAGACCGTACGCGGCGCAGCTGGGTTAGGCGGGGGTGCGCTGATCAACTGCGCGCTCTGAGCCACTCGCTATCCACTGCGCAGGCCAGCTGCCTGCCTGTGCGCCGTTCGCGCGCATTCCCACAGGTCCTTTGGCTCGATTAGAGACACGCCGAGGGTTTGACGCCTTGGACCGATCGGGGGCTTGCAACCTCGGCAGTGGAGGCGAGATAATCAGCTGGACGTATCCGGGCAGCGCGGTGAGAGGCCGCCCGGCGATACGTTGGGACTGTCGCAGGAGCGGATGGCGCCCAGCCTGTCCGCATGTAGCAATGCTGGCACCCCGAACAGTGTCGTAACATGCCTCGAGAGCGTAAAAGCCGCGCTGATCAACCATGTGACCGGATATCTGCAGCCGCTGCGGTGGAGTCGCATCCGAGCAATGCAAGGGAAGGGCCTGCTGGACCAGCTGGTGCGCAGCCGACAACGTATCCCTCGAAACCGTCTCCGCGGAGATGATCGCGTCTTGCTAATGGCTTCAGTGGCGCCTGAGCGTCATCGCTTTTGAAACCTTGTAAGCGAGCAGCAATTCAGAGACCGGGGTGCGCAGGTGCAGCGCGGTGCTCTAGCGGGAGCTCGACGTTGCCGTCGAGACCCATTTACGCACCAGCGCAGTAAGCCTCATCCCGGCGTCTGTACTTGTCTCATCTGTACGGGCACCAATATGGCACACAAGCGTCTCCTAACTCCTGCATAGACACGGCGCTTTGATCCTAAGCCGACTGTCTCACTTGCAGACATAGCCTACGTCCGTGCCGCGCAAAGCTAGAGCTTCGAACAGACGGCACAAAGGGCGTGCGCGGCGAGGGGCGGTGCATTCGCGTAGCAGGATCATCGCACTGGACGGAAATGGGGTACCGAGCAGCGCAGGCGAGGTCCCGCTAGGCCAACATAGGCGATATCGCTGAGAGCACATGCTAGGGACTCGCAGAAAAGATGCGTGCGCGATGCTAAAGACCCTCCTTAGACATAGGGTCTAGCGTCGAGGAATCGTTCGATCGTGCGGCGCGGTCGCGGTGAAATCGGGCGAACGGCGACGGCGACGAAGGGGGATGCACCGATGGGTCGAGGGCTCGGGGCGCGCGAGCTGATTATGCGAGGCCGCCGCGGCGGTGCGACGACGACGCGGCCGGGGGCACACGGGCGCGCGCGGTGGAGGGAAGAGAAATGGGAGCAAAATGGACGAGAGGAGGGAGGAGGTGAGGTCTTATAGCGGGCGTAGGGGTGCGCGCCAGCCCGATCGGGGTGCGCCCGTTTCCGGATGCAGGTTCGCCGCGCCCGTCTTTATACTTATATCTAGCTTTCGAAGTCTCGTTAGCTTAATAGTTTATAGCCTTCTAGTCTAATAGTACTATTATTCTAGTAGGAGTTCCGCTACTATCGTATACTAGATACTATAGATACGCCTAAGCGATAGAACCCGTATATTTAAACTTCCTCTATAAAGGCGAGGATAGGTATACTACTAGTATCGCCTATATAGCCGCGTATATAGCTATATTAAGTATTAAGAACGTTATAAAGAACTAGCCTCCTAGCTCTATTAGAGTAGTATTAGAGTAGTATTAGAATAGCTTAGATATAAGCTAGCCTCTTTAGTACTACTTCGCCTACGTAGCTATATATATAGCTACGTTAAGTACTAAGAACGCTATAAAGAACTAGGCTCCTAGCTCTATTAGAGTAGTATCGGAGTAGTATCGGAACCGCTTAGATATAAGCTAGCCTCTTTAGTACTACTATAGCTATACCTAGTATAGTTAGTAATTAATCTAATAAAATCCGGATTAAAGGATTAATACTAATCTATTAATTAATCCTCTATTAATCTACTACTCTCTAATTAGATTACTTAATTAATCTAAGGGTAGTAGATTAGATAATCGTCGTTAATTAATCTTAATTAATCGATTAATTAATCTACCTATTAATCCTTACTATTATAGTATATAGGCTATAAACCCCTACTATTATAGCGTATAGGCTACCCCTATACTATATATACCTCCTCTACTACCCTCTCTCTCTCTCTCTCTTTTAATAATAATAGCCTATCGACCTAGAAAAGTCGACTATATATTAAATAAGCGTAATTATAGCCGCTATAAGCTAGCTCCGGAGCTAGCGCTAGCTTAAGCGCTAGCTTACTTACTTACTTAAGCGCTAGCTTAAGCGCTAGCTCTAGAGCTAGATTATAGCGGCTATAGCTAGTAATATTATAAGCGCGTAGTAGCGCTATAAGGGGGTCTTTTTTACCGAGTAGTAGTACTACTCGATAAGAGCCTATTAGTTATCGAAGGAAAAAGAGAGAGAGTAATAGAGGAGGTATATATAGTATAGGAGTAGCCTATACGCTATAATAGTAGGTACTTAAGCGCTAGCTTAAGCGCTAGCTTAGGAGCTAGATTATAGCGGCTATAGCTATAAGCGTTACGAGCGTAGGGCGCTATAAGTCCCTATAGAGCGGTAGTACTACTCTACGAGAGCTTATTATTATTAAAAGAAAAAGAGAGAGAGAGGGTAGTAGAGGAGGTAGATATAGTACTCTAGAGAGAAAGTTAAAGGAGTTTCTAAGCCTCTAATTAGCTACTACTAAGGAGGTAACGTTATAATAGAGCGCTCTAAATTCGCTCGAATCTATAGAGAAATAGGCTAGCTAATTAGAGTATAGAGAATACCTTCGACTTTTAATATATCGATATCTCCCTACTCTCTAGCCTCCTACTACGCTAATAGTAGTCTAAGTAGTACCTCTTAGATTCGAGGGATATTAGGGATAACTAGTATAATAATAGAGTAGCGCTAGTAGTAGTATTAGCTCTTAGCGGGCTATTTTCGTCCTATCTTTCGTTATAAGGCTAGCTAGCTAGTAGGCTAGCTAGCTCGCTAGCTATATATACCTCTTCTACTATATATATACTCTCTCTCTCTTCTAACTACTATAATAATAGTAGTAAGTACCGTAAACTAGAGGAGGACTTATTAATAGCGGCGCCGCTAGCCTACTAGAGCTAGAGCTAGGGCTAGAGCCGTTATTCGTCTACTAGCTAGTAGGCTAGCTAACTCGCTAGCTATATATACCTCTTCTACTATATATATACTCTCTCTCTCTTTTAACTACTATAATAATAGTAGTAAGTATTATAGGCTAGAGGAGGACTTATTAATAGTAGCGCTACTAGCCTACTAGAGCTAGAGCTAGAGCTAGAGCCGTCGTTCGTCCGCTAGCTAGTAGGCTAGCTAGCTTACTAGCTATATATACCTCTTCTACTAACCTCTCTCTCTCTTTTTCTTTTAATAATAATAGTATATCGCCTAGCTACCCTATAGAGTAGTAAGGATATCGACTAAAGGTTTTAGAGGCGTTACTACCGCCGCTACTAGAGCCGAAGTTAGAGCTAGAGCCGTAGTTAGAGCTAGAGCCGTAGTTAGAGCTAGAGCTATAGTTAGAGCTAGAGCTAGAGCTAGAGCTATTAGCTAGCGGCGTTAGCGCCCTAGAGGGGTCGCCGACGCCTACGTTATTATATTATTAAAAGGAAGAGAGAGAGAGAGGGTAGTAGAAGAGGTATATATAGTATAGAGGTAGCCTATACTCTATAAGGACAAAAGGGCGAACGAGTAGCTAGAGAAGTAGGCCTAGGGGTAAATAGTAGCGTATATTAGCGGCGGCGGCGGTATACTATAATATACCGATCTTAATATCGATTAGTGTAGACGAATAAGGCTAGAGAGGTATTAAGAGAGCTATTATATAGTATCTCTCTCTTTATTCTAGCCTCTAACTATACTAGTAAGTAATATAATTAACGTTCTATACTACTAGTAGTAGTAGAGATATAAGTATACCCTTAAACGAGGTAGGGATAGCGTAGATAGTATATAGAGCGGGCGTAGAGGGCGTAGAGTAGTTAATTACTCGTTTATTAATATATCGACGACTATATAGAGCGAGCGCGCGCCTATCGTGTCCTTTACTTTCTTCTAGACTACTAGCTACCTCTATAGAGTAGTTAGGCGATAGATTATTATTAAAAGAAAGAGAGAGAGAGGGTATAGAGTAAAGTATTATATAGGGGCTATAATAGAATCCCGCTAGCGGGGTTTTATTATAGGCCCTATAATACTACTTATCTAGCTACTTCTCTAGCCTCTCTCTCTAATAATATACTACTAAGCTATATCTATATATTACTAGTAGTGTCGTTATTAGCGTAGTTAGAGCCTTAAACCTAGGGAAACGTTAGTAGATAGAAAGTCGAAGATATTCTCTATACTCTAATTCGCTACTACTAAGGAGGTAATATTAACGTTCTCGAGCGCTCTAAATCGTTTAATAGTATAGAGAAACGCGCTAGCTAATTAGAGGTCGAATAACTCCCTTAACCTTCTCTCTAGAGTACTATATAATACCTCTCTACTCTTTAATACCCCCTCTCTCTCTTTCTTTTAATAATAATAGCCCGTCGATCTAGTAGAGTCGACTATACGTCGAATAGGCGTAACTATAGCCGCTATAAGCTAGCGCTTAATCTAGCGCTTAAACTAGCGCTTAAGCTAGCGCTAGCTTAGGAGCTAGCTTATAGCGGCTATAGCTAGTAACGTTACGAGCGCGTAGGCGCGCTATATAGGTCTTCTTTACTAAGTAGTAGTACCGCTCGATAAGAGCCTATTAGTTATCGAAGGAAAAAGAGAGAGGATAGCGGAGGAGGTATATATAGTATAGAGGTAGCCTATACTTAACTTAGCGTAAGCTAGAGTTAGATTAGTACTATATTAATTCGTTTAAAGGGGTAGATTAGTATTAATCTAGTTAATCCGGATTAGGCTAGATTAATAGTACTATATACTATTTACGCGTAGTAGTTACTTCGATACGCTAGCTATCTAGTATAGCGTATAGTAATACTTTCGATATTACGAGCGGCTCGTTAGTTATAAAGTAGGCTTATCTCTATTTAAACCTAGCGATAGTATATCTACGTTTCGTGTCTATACGCTATTTCCGTACGTTATATATAGTAACTAAAATATAAGTAACTCGCTATAGTAGTACTCGTCTAAGGTAGTATTACTCTAAGTAATAGAAATATAGGTATATAAAGCTTCTCCTATAGAAGTTAGAAAACTAGTAGCCGAATAGAAGGAATATAGTAATATAGTAACGTTAGTAATATAGGCTACGCTAGTCTCGAATAGGAAGTTATAAACTATAGGTAGTATATTTTACCTAATTCCTTATAATCTAATAGACTCTTAACCGACTCTAGCTACTTAGCCTCGAGATCGGGAGGAAGCTCTATAACTAGCGACTAGGAGCTAGAACTTACGTTATTAAGAGCTATAGCTATATATAAAACTAAGCTGTCGTCGTATATACGATAATATAGGACCTCTACGATATCCTAAGGCTAGATAGTATAGGAAGCGCCTAGAAAGCGCGTTTATTCGCTATAGAAGTTAGTTCTTATACGTAGAGAGTTAAAAGTAACTATTTATAATTACTACGTCTAGCGTAGTCTAGATTACTCTTAGTAGAGGCGGTTTATTGTTCTTATAGTCTATAGTATATTAGTAGGCTATAGCGATAGCTAGAGTATAAAGCTAATATTAGTAGTTAGTAGTATTCGAGTAGAAGTTTCCTATTTTTAAACTCTTACTCTAAGTAGTTACTTTAGCGAAAGGTCTAGGCCTAAAGTACGACGAACTATATAAATAGGGTAGAGGCTTTTTATATATAATAAGCCTATCGAGGTCGATCTAGGGCTAAATAAGACGTTAAATAATAATAGTAGGCGCTAACTAACTATAATAGTATATAGGTATCTCGATTAACTTAAGTAAAGTATAGCTTATAATAATAGGAATCGTTTAAATAGTAGTCCGCTTCTAGTCGATTAACTTTCTAGGCTTATTTTTTTTCCCCTTTTCTCCTTCTACTTCTCTCTTAAGTAATAACCTAATTACTACTATACTCCTTACTCTTACTATTATTATTACCCTCGTCTCTTAGTTCGCTCTCGCTCGCGCTAGTCGTAGCTTTATAAAACCTACTACTACTATTATAGTAGAAAACGACTCTTAGGTTAATAAGATACTCGTAATAGTAGATACTAAGTCGTAGGTTCTTTACGTCTAATCTAATTATAGCTACTAATATCGATATAGGCTAGTATTACTACTAATACTTTAGTAGTAATATACGTAGTAGTAGTAGTAGTAATAGCGCCCTCTCTTTCCTACGCTACTACTAACTCTAAATCTAGCTCTAAAAGGCGCTCTAGCCGCCTTACGTACTCGTAGAGCTAGTATCTTATCTTCCTCTTCTACTACTATAGTATAGACCTCCTCTACTCTACTACTACTACTAAGCTCTACTACTACTACTAGTATCTATAATATTCCGTCGGACGACGACGAAGATAAAAAAGAGGCTACTACGCCTTAGATACTACTATAATAGCCGTAATAGTAGTAGTAGGTACTCGTACTAACGCTATATAGTACTAGCCGGCCTCGTAGCTCTTAATTCGAGTACTATCGACTAACGTTATAAGGTCGTTACTATAGAGTACTAAGCTAGGCCGAGTAGGACGTTATAGATCTAGCTAAGAAGCGTCGGTATTTATATATTAGTAGGATTAAGGAGGTAAATAGAGTATCTATTAAGCGTACTACGCCCTATTATCGCTACTATAGCTATAATATTTACTTAGACTATACTTAGGCGGCTATAGAGTACTATAAAGGTAAAAAGGGTAGTAGTAAGTATACTCGTTACTATTAGGTTCGTTAGCTATATAAGTAGGTAGTCTTTTATCTCTACTATCGTTAGCTTAAAGGCTATTATCTCGTTTTAACTTTAGTCTCTCCTCTTTTATAACGTTACTATAAGTAGGCTTTATATATACTTTATACCTATAGTAAAATATCGTTAATACGAGGAGAGTAAGCTCTTATAACTAGGGTATTCCTAACCGTTAGTAGTAGAGTAACGCTATATCGCTATAAAGTCTAGAATCTAGCTTAATCGCCTAGCTTTATTAGAGATACTAGAATAGCTAAGATATATCGATTAAGTACCTCTCTAGCGTCTAGCTAATTAGAGGTCGAGAAACTCGGTTATTTATATCGCTTACGTAATACCTACTACTTTACTCTACTATTACTATTATCTAGTCCTTTAATAGTAAACTTTACCTACGAATCTTATATAGCTAACTTTACTATCGCTACTACTACTACCTTATAGAGTATAGTTTTCGACTTCTCGCTCTTAACTTTATCTTCTTTCTTCCTTATATAATATTACTACTACGCCGGCTATACTACGCTCTATCCTCTAGTCTATACGATTTCTACTTTATTTAACCTCTACCTATAAGTGTTATAAGATATAGTAGGCTCTAAAGAGATAAAGTATATACTAGCTAGTAATATCTATACTACGTACTATACTATAATACTCTCCGAGTTATACTTAATACCTACGCCGCTTTTCTATACCTCTACTACCTCGATAAGTATATATAGGCTTACCTAGTAAGTCGTATATTGTACTAGCGTATATATAGTAGGTATAGTAAGAGTTAATATACGTATCTTAGACGTTATATCTATTATAATAATCCCTCGACGAACTTTATACTAGACTCGTTATACTCTCTTATATAGCTACGCCTTAAATTAGTAACTCTCTACTTAGTAAAGCTTAATCTTATCGTCCTCTTTCGGCTAGTCCCCGACTAAGTAATAATAGGTCTATAGTTAATAGGTTTAACGAAGAGGTATAGAGCGATATTAGTAGGTAAGTATATCCTATCTCCTTACCTCTAATTAAGGGCTTTAGCTCGAGGTTCTTTAGCTAATAGTAGCTAGTTTATTCTAGCTTACGTCTTTAATATTATATCGCTCGTAGCTAGGAATCGATAAGATTCTAACTACTAGCGACTATAATAGCTTCTATAATAGCTTCTATTATTTATTTAGT